>CAJQUW010010567.1:0-117138 GCA_907163375.1 Prostheceraeus crozeri
TTTGCTTGTTGTTTATAACCAGCCGAAATGGCTTAGGGCTTCAGCAATTACATTTGTAATTTACTAGTATCGATTCTGCTGAATTATATTAAGAACAAGGCCTGCAGCTTCGTATTATGAAAGGAAAATCATGTCATGGCATTCACTTAAAGCCTGGAACAGTCACGTTTTTTCACAACCGCAACCTATCATCTTTAAGTCACTTTTCTTTACCTGAAATCCTTTAATACATGACATAGTGGTGAAATCTCAACAGTGCTGATGTGGACATCTACCCCAACATCAGACAGCTCATCCTGGTTGGATGCGTCTCTCCAATTCTCCAAAATTCCTCAGAATCAGAGAGAGACCGTTTTATGTCTTCAGACATCCGAAGGCGCATCTCTTGTGCACCATCTCCGAGGAATGATTGGTAGACTGACAATCGTGGCAAAAAACAGTGGAAGATATGAAGACGTGTGAAATTTGGAAATCAAGGATATCTGTGATCAGCACAAAATATCAATGGTAGCTCTTATCCTTCGAAGTAGAAATCATTCGATGTCTTTGTCGAGTACTTAAATGGGATCAGGACAAATAAGGTGCTTACAAAGTTTAACATACTAAAATAAGCAAGTTTTGAAATCTTTGAATACCGGTATTACACAGTATTTCATGATGGTCGTTAATTACACAGAAGCGTTCAGTTTTCCAACCGAGATTTTTTATTGAGCGGCTCATGAGGGCAAATCCGAGACGGCTCGTCTGTCAATCGATGTCGCTTGAGTGATATCTGATAGGTGAGACACCATAATCTACAAGCAACATTGTGGAAAAAGGAAAAGGATGCTTGCGGGGGATTTGAATTCAAGAATGGCTTTGCAGTTAACATATAATTATTTTCAAGAAACTGAAGTTAGCAGTAGTTCTGGCAGTAGATTTTTAGAAATAATTTTTTCAATCCTCATTTTCCACATGCCTGATGAAAAATGATCTAGGAATTTGTTCATCACATCAGCTTTAAAAAATTCCTCTCGGATCAGGGTAAAATATTAATAAAAAAATTCACTGAGAGATTAACTGATGCTTTCATGATCATATTCACGATTTTGTTCATACCAAAAAACCACGGATTCCTTTTCCAAGAGCCATTCGAGAACTTGTTCAACACACTTGGAATCCCTCCCAGCCCTACAATACTCGCTACTATAGCATAAACATAAAAGAAATCAACGACATTGTCATTTTTTCACTAATTGCTGCTTCCTGACACCAAACAACACTTTGTTCACACCAAACAACCACGAATTCCCATTATAAGAATTATTCCAGAATTTGTTGGACTCCCTCACAGCCCTGCAAGCCCTAGTTACTTCTTGTTCGTAGTCAGGAAGTGTCAGTAAGTGAAAAATGACAATGTCGTCTTGCAGGGCTGTGAGGTAGTCCCAATGTGATGAACAAATTTTGGAATTGTTCTTAGAATAGGAATGCGTGGTTGTTTGGTGTGAACAAAATCGTAAATATGATCAGGAAAGCATCAGTTAATCTCTCCGTGCATCTTTTGATTAAAATTTGAAATTTTACTCATCCGAGAGGAACTTTTGAAAACTGATGAACAAATTATTTCTAAAAATCCACTGCCAGATCTAGTGCTAACTTCAGCGACTTTTATTTTCACATTTTTGTGTCAACGTGAGGCATGATGGGAAGGTATTAAAAAAATGAAGTTTTCGAAATGCAATGAAAGTGAAGAAACGATAGACCCAATATCAGGCTTTCTTGACACTTTATTTTGATTTTCATATTTTGATGTACTTGTGTAGGGAAGCAACTCGCACTCAATGTAGAGATGCGTCGTGACTTACACACGCACATGTACATTGTACATTGATCGCACTTTTTTATTTTGTCAACCCCCTCCGCGCCGAAAAGCTGGATCCGCCTCTGACTAAGATGCGAGTCAATCTTTGACAACATATACTCAGTGACAAAAAGAATGAAACAAGTCCTCATATGAATACTTATGACTTAAACTTGGTTGTACTGTACGTTTGTTTGTTGTTTGTAAAAAGAGAACTCGAATGCTTTACTCAAAAACATTTAATTTGATACTTATGATTTTATCAACTTAAGTTAGAAACGGATGTGACCAAACGGATGGACGAGCATCCAAACAGGCATCGATGCGTGAGGGCATGGATGAGCACAGTCGCTGGATGAATGCCAGGTCTAAGAGGTTCCACTGCTCGATCAGTCTGTCGGCCAACATCTTCAAAGACACTGGTGGGTGTTGTACCTCTCCCTCACTCTGCGACCAAGTTCATCCCAGCAGTGCTCGATGGGGGAGAGGTCGGGAGAACGTGAGGGCCATTCCAAGGTTGGGATTCCACTGCTTGCTATCCTGTTAGAGACCACTGAAGCGCGATGGGGCCTTGCGTTGTCATCCTGAAAAATCAATTGATTCGATGTCACTGCTGGAACCACGACCGGTGTCACGATCTCGTCGGCATATCGCTGTCCTGTCAATGTTCCTTTCACTACGATTGCTGGTGTTTTTCCATTGTGCCAGATACCGGCCCAAACCATGACACTACCGCCGCCGTACCGGTCGTGTTCTTTGACGCAACATGGAGCAAATCGTTCACTTGGCAAGCGATGAACACGGATCCGACATCGTTGAAATCGAGAGTAAACCTCGATTCATCAGTCCAGAGCACACGTTCCCACTGACTGTCACTCCACGACTGATGACCTTGACACCACGTCACTCGTCTCCTTCGATGTTCCAGGCTCAGCGGAATTCTCACAGCGGGTCGTCGAGACTGTATACCAGCTTCTCGCAGTCTTCGATATGCACTTCGAACGCTACAGGCAACGTTCCCAGCAACCTTCCAGTACACAATTAGCTTCGGGACGGACACAAATCTGTTTCTTTTAGCAGCTAAAACTAAGCGTGCATCTGTCCGCTTGGATGATACCCGTTTTCTCATCCGACCCACGCCGTTGATGTGAGCTTGATCAGATTGATCGGTCAATGGGAGAGTTGCCTCTGGAGATTATTCAGCGGGTTCAGGACTCCCACGCCTTGCGCGTTTATAAATAGTAGTTGGCTGATTAGGACTCTGATGACAGTCTGAAATCTGAGATGCTACGAAACTCACGTAAAATTCATCGCGGATAAATGGATGTTCATTGTTCACAGAAGGTATTGAACTGAAGACAGGGCGATGACAAGATACCTGAATTCTAGATTTCTTGGTCGTGCTGATACATCTGAGATGCACAAAGCTCTTGAGGGATTGGTCAATGGCCTGGACAATTCTAAGCTCCTGCAAGTGGTAATGGATGGTCCAAATGTCGATATCGCAACTTTTGATAAGGCATCCACCTGTCACCGCTACCTAGCACCCGCACATATGTTTCTTTTACCAACCTTTTCAATTCGCATTTTGATTAGTCTACATAGATAAGTCTACGTTACTTAACAGCCAAAATAATTATCACCTAAAAAGTCAAATCCTACCTGCCTAACGCTTTATTGCATTTCCAAATTCTACAGATGTTCCTTCTTCATCTGTGATTTCATATATATCGCATGTAAGAGTATGGCAGTATATTTGGCATCAGGAGTTCGATTCTCCGCTCAAAGGGTTAAAGTGAGCCTGGGGGATGCTAATGCTGACCGTGCTAATATGTGCTTTTCATTGCTAGTGTGTTCAAAGTAGTGAGATAATCCAGCATACTCGGAACTAAAGAAACATCTCATTGTTGAAATGCTTTTCTGTGGTTTTATCGATGTAGAAAGTGTTTGGGACTATCATAGCTTCATCACATCATTCATCGGAAAATTTAGTTGAATTTTGATTCAAGTGGAGAACATCTTATAGCAGGATTTGGTAAGTGATGAAAATTTATATCATGCGTCTTAATGAAAAGTACAGTGTACATGCAATGAAGGCTGAACTACGTTGCGTGACAGAAACATGCACCGACGTTTTAATAAAACTACAATTAAGACTGAACTGTGATGCGTGACAGAAAACACTTATCTAATCAATAGCCGTTGTTAAATATTTAAATCGATCTTGATCTCAAACAGATTTCTACGTGTATGTGCCTTTTCTTGCATGAACATATGAAGATACCGTTTATCCTTTTGCACAGGATCAACGTTTGTTTAAGTTTGGACATCGTAGAATTGCAAATTTTGCTGTCGTTTTGATATAAGTCGTAGCTGCATGATGAAGCAACAAGAAAAAATCGTAAATTGTTGAAATGGTTCGTTGTGGACGTAGCATGCGCAATGTTGTTAAAGAGTCAATGTTTGAATGTATCATGTAGGCTAGATGATTGGAATTGGTGGGCGCGTTGGCGTGAAGAAGCAAAGTTGCAAGGATCTGGATGACCAAATTTCAGAAGACAAGTGATAGTCACAGATTGAAAGCTGATCATTCCAGCGAAGAGAAATCGGTTTCAGATAGTTTCACGTCTAGCAAAAGGCTGGAGATTTGCTGTTGGTATCAACTGTTTCTTTAGAGCTGCATATCAACGTCTGAAAAAAGCGGGATTTAAGTCCTACAGACTGTACGCATACCTCTCAATAGCTTTTTGAATTTTAATGAATTTATGCGGACATTTTCTAGTCCGGGAGCTAGCGTGAGGATGAATGAACACATTTCAGGTCACACATCGGAGGATAGTCAGTTATCAACGATGAGGATCGATTTTCCTTCTCGTGTCATTTCTTTGTCAATTTTTTGCATATAGGCATCGAAGACATTGCTGATCATCCACGATCTTCTGTTCTTTGATGAAAAATCCTCCGTTATTGCTCTTTTTTGATTACGTGGAGAGAGTCGATTTTGGGGTTTTCGATACCAAACGGCTATCCTCTTCTACATATAATCAAAGAAAGATCCTCTGTTCGCTTTGTAAGTGACAGGCAACTTTCTGATCCTAGAGAAACATCGACGTTTTTCGAATAGGCTGATATCAAAGAGCCTCCTTTTATGAGAACCGTCCATGTTTGCCATTACCATTATAGTCATCTGCTGTTTGCTTTGTTTTCTTCCAATGCATTTGTTGCCTTTTGATGCTGACATCGAATCTGAAAGCAATTGCGAAAGACAAAGGAGTTTCGTCGGTGTTATAGACGTCTTGTAAATGTCATTCTTTTACAATAGTCTGCATGTCATCTTTCCACGTCGCAACAGAAGCCAATGGAGCGGATCGACATTCTCCATTCACGGGTCGGCATTCGATGTCATGCAGTGACTTGAAGCGTTGGAATCATCCGTCGTTGTACTTGAAATTGATCACGCCGATTTTTGAAGCAAATTAATTGGTTTTCTCTCGATGGGTCGATGGGGATGACGCCTGTTATTGGGATTGCTTCTGATCTCTTCTGTCGAAGCCATTGCAATAAGCTCGATTCCACGTAAAAACTCCGGAAAATGAATTCTTTTGCGACTGGTCCCAAAAGTCGATCTTTCAATATGCGCGTTTATCTGATCGACCTCTGTAGGCCATGAGTTGAATGCTTGTCGTTTCACTCCATATTTCCTTTCAACATCACTTTTCTGCAAATCGTTCTTACAAAAATCTGAAATGATTTCTGCTTTATTACGAATATTCACCGGTGAAGATTGTAGTAGTTTCATTGCCTTGAGTAATTTAAACGTGAAATTGATCGATTGTAATCGTTCTTTGAGTCATCAAGCAGCAACTTTCCATTGTACATTTTCCTATCATGGCTTCAATCTATAACAAAGCTCAGATGTCGACAAAATTTTCACATGACAGCAAAGCCAAAGAACTCACCCTCAATATTTGAATACCACTCCACCCTCGCTCGCAGCTTCACACTTCTATCGAAAGCTCACCGATATCAACAAAGGAAACAAGTGACCCGGGAAGTAAACAGTAATAGCGGAGGAATACAAAAGATCCACTTACGATTCATTCATCAGGTGTCCTACATATTTTAAATTTAGACCTTTGCTCTCATCCTCATTCAATCAACGTTAGCTCTTTTGAATAGCACCTCTTCAGCAGTCACTTGAAAGCAGCATCAGTTTCCTTAGTCGGTTCGGTTCAGTGAAATGTCTGTGGGTAGGGTGGATCACAATCGCTTCTACTGGTGCGTAGTTGTGTCCGCAATATGCAGTGAAGACATCGGGAATGTCATCATTGGAGAATACGGAGCCAAAGAAATTATCTGACTTATCAACATGTTGTTCAGACTGACGATTTTTTTCAAAAAGTATTGTATTGAATTTTGGCTATGAATTACTAGTTAAGCGATTGTCTAATTCATTGAGATAGGAAACTGTCGGGAAATGAAGCAGCCGACTAGTTAAGTACATATGACAAGTTAAAAGTGGGTTGCTGAAACTTAACAAAAAGGGAGAACTGCATATATTTATGAGCACTGCATTTGTCTCGTAGTAGACCAATGATTCAGTGTAGAGCACCACTTTTCTGATTTAGGTGCTGGTTTGTCAGCTAAATTTGACGAAAATCAGACTAGCGTTCATTGCATCTTTCGTAATTCCTGGAATAGTGATTCTAAGTTTTTGTTCTGCTTAACTACCGATGGAAGGTTCTTGCTTTCTATTTTCCCTGGAACTACATTCATGACAGTTCCATCTTCTGTATCATTTATAACCGCCTGTTATGCAACATTCACGGATATTTCGTCTGCCTGCATTTCGCATTTTAACCAACGATGGACCAAACTTTGTGGAGATTATAACATGATGATATTGATGGCTTCAGCATGCCAGTTTTTAAATCTTCAGGCCATGCTTCGGGCAATATCATGTCCATGCACAAAGCTTTATATATTGGAAACAGCTTCTGTCCAATATAGATCTTTACCTAGCCAAACTCTAAAAAGTGCAAAATTTTCATCACAAGCATGTGAATGACCATTCCAATAACCGAGTTACGAGTTCTAAACATTAATTTCAGACGATTTTGTATCCTTACGCAAAGTTTCAAGTAGTGGAAATAGTTTCCATCCAAGATAGCCATGTCTTCCAAGTCAAATTCCACAAATGTGAAATTTTAATCATAAATCCTGTAAATGACTAGTCATATCACTTACTTTAACGTTTTCAAAGAATCAGTTCATCATCTTAATGCTTAACCAGTTTTACGGATCTCTGCAGCAGTTCATGTAGCTGCTCACAGTCGAGTCGGCATTTGTATTCAAACTCCCATAGCACCGGAGTGGAGTCTTTCAACTCCGACACAAATACACTAACTTCCATAATTGGAGCAACACACAGCATGGATTAAATTTAAATCATTTGTAGATAATGCATGAATGAAATTGAAGTTGAGACTTAAGTTAATCTAAGTAAAGGCAATTGAATTGCAAAGTATGAATGCTGCTTGAAAAAATTGCACGAATCTAAACTGAAATATGAAAGTGTCCCGCCACTGATTTACTCAAATATTGCTAAACGAAAACAAGTTGTGAAGCCCCTGATATAACGAGTTAACAGTGGCTTACCGTAACGTCACAAAAAAGAGAACCTGTATGTATTTATGATCACTGCAGTCGTTTCGCAGCTGGCCTATGATTCAGTGTAGAGCACCATTGTTTTACTGATTTAAGTCCTGCCTTGTCAGCTAAATTTGACAAAAATCACAGTAGCGTTCATTGTATCTTTTGTAATTCTTGGAACTACCTTCATGACAGTTCCATCTTCTGTATCATTTATAACCGCCTGTCATGCAACATTCACTGAAATTTTGTCTGACTGTATTTCACATTTCAACCAACGATGGACTGAGCTTTGTGGAGATTGTGGAGGGCGCATTCGACTTGCCAGCTTCCTTGCCTCCTTGAAGTAATATTTCTATGTTTGCTTGACTTCTTATGACTTGTATTTTGGTTGCACTGTAATGCTAATTCCTATATTTTTGCTTATTTCTCTATGACTCATCCTAGTGCTTATGTCTAAATTTCAAATGTCTAGTTGTTGCTCTTCGAAGTAGTTTGCTTCTTGTCGCCTCCATAATAAGTTTGGTAAGCAAATCGGAATTGTAATATGTTTTCAATGTGAATCTGCAAATAGGTTTGATTCTCTTGCAGATACCGCCAAATAGTAAAGTTGTTTTCGACACAAGTCGCTTTTTGTGGCGCGTTTATAGATTATACCATGATGATATTGACGATTTCAACGTGCCTGGAATAAAATTCTAGGTCGCTTTCAGCAGCACAATCTGTGTGGAGTGGGTCATAGCTTCATGTGACTCCAGCTTCAAGTATTGTCAACAATAATAGATAGTGACACTACTCGAATAGCGGTGACACTTCTCATAGGTGCAGCAGTTTGCTAAAAAATCCCCTGCAATTCCGGTGACGCAATTGGCAAATATGGACTGCACACACTATAATAATAAAATAGCCACTATGTGAGAAAATCTCTATTTGCTGGACAACGTTTCGGGAGTCACCTGCTCCCTTCCTCAGGTCACAAGAAATGAAAGAATCATTCATTTCTTGTGACCTGAGGAAGGGAGCAGGTGACTCCCGAAACGTTGTCCAGCAAATAGAGACTTTCTCACATAGTGGCTATTTTATTATTACAATTATCCGACGAACATTTTCGGTTACCTGGATTATGCACACACTATCTTGTCGATATAGTGCCGGACACTCGGCCATGAATGAAACTATTCTCAGAGCACTGGAAAAATGCGGATTTTCGCCAATTATCGAACTAGTTTGGAATGGACAATGGAGATGGGAAGCGGCCAGATGGAATCAGTGTCTGATGTGGAACGTAACATGCAGAGATATTCGCTCTCGAAAAGGACTGCATGAATCAGCCACCAGAGCTGGTTCCACAGCCTCATCATGAGAGAAATCAAACTCGTTCACGTTTTCCCATATACCTGATCCTTTACTTTTTCAACTAATCGTGCTGAAAACCTCGCTCGATGGCCTCATTGACGATGCATTTCTCCAGATCACTTTGCAGATGTCCACCATGCAGAAGGAATCTGTGTTGGTAATGCAGAAAAGGGCATAACTACCTTTAGTTTTTGCAAGCATTTTTACACTGTTTTGTCCTTGTTGGTCTAAATATATGTACATCATTGCTTAACTGTTCGAAAAAGCAGCGACCATTCTTTCATCGTCAATATATCAAAAACGTTTTAAATCCGTAGGTGTTCTGGAAGGGAGGTTTGAAGTCGTTGCACCTACATGAATCCGGAAGTTGAAAGCTACAAAAGCATGTAGCTATCTCAAAATGCCACTCATTCCGGTATGATATTCACACTCTACATCAGAATCACATTCCGAAGCTTAAACAGGTGTCAAACTTACCTCATCGATTTGGGAAATTGGTGAGACAATTACATACCCGGTAGCAGATAGTACAGGAACATGCGGCTATCACATTGCGGAAAGCTTAATTTTGTTCATAAGTGTTGCCCTATCCCGTTAATAGACAACAAAACTCACTCTTCTTCCAGGAAAATATATTCTTTAGACCTCAACTTCATGTTTTGATACTCAACTTTCTATGTACTCATTCAATGCAATTCTTCATCGCGCTACATTAATTTGAATTATTCACTGGACTTATTCATTGAACATGAAAAAGTCGACGCTGTTGTTACAATCAACAATTCGCACCTTTCCGTTATTGGAAATAGCTAATTACAAAATCATCATCAGCATTTTCATCAATATGAATGTAAATTCTGTCATGGTGTATAAACAAACTTTCAAAATTGAACAACTACAACACAACAATTACAACGCAAGTCTGGGTATGTGAGCATATATGCATGTGCAAATTTGGTTTTATGCGACTACATATCATGTTTGTCGATTAATAATAATATTTGTCACTTTTTAAATCAAAGAATTAAAAATAATTAAATAATAAAAGTAAAGTTAATGCGTTAATAAAATAGATAAAGAGAATAAACCAAGTGCATGAAAATTGTAGTCACAACAAGTAGAAACTGACAAATGTCAAACCCATGACAGGCTAATGAATGAAACTTCAAAGAACAGTTTACTAAGAATGGATAAAGGTGTTCATGTTTACCATAGGTCCAAGCGCCTGAAATGTTAACCCTTGTTTTGACTTAAGTTTGATAACCTAACCCACTGACCCTTCGTATGCTGTAAGTTGATTCCAATGACGAACGGAGTCAACAGTGAAAAACATCGGTCTGTGTTGGTGATGTAATGGCATCAGCAATTTAAATGGATTCCCACCCTCGACTTTTGAAAAGATGACATATCTTGACAATCATTAAATTGGAGGTTTTTCATATGTGTGTCTTTTGGTATTGAACATGTTAGAATTAGACTTGTGCTTCTCAGGAATGGACCTCCTTTGATCGGTATTCGGTAGTGCACGGTAGTAGAAACATAGAACGCTCGTGATTAGTTCGGATTGCAAACAAAAATTGGATTATCTACGTAAAACTGTGATCCTGACCCCTAGCGACACAGCGAGGAGCAAACAGTAGCGGCAGTGTTCGAGACTGGTGGACCTACAGACTTACATGTGAACGCCTCCAAAAGGTCCTCTTCAGGGCCACCCTGCTCTCTCGTTTGTCTGAATATACTCGTACATTTCATTTATATCGTTTGTCTTCTTATAGTATCATTTTGTTTGGGAAATAAAGTAGCCCATAACAAATTGGCGACCACGCCAGGACCACCTCTTGTCTCATTTTCCATTATTTTTGCCTTCTTCCGCACTAGCCACCCGCATGAGGGTTGTGCGATCTTCGAAACTCCCAATCCTTCACACTTTAGGTCTCTAACTTTTCTTATCACGTCATCGGTCCGACTCTTTCTATAAGTTTAAGGCCAAATAACTATTTGATAAGGCTTATTAATCGGTTAACTGACGCTACTACGTTAGTTCGACAGTTTAGCCGCACTTGTGATTTTTTTTGCGCCTATCGCCTGTACGTCTAAATAAAAGCTTACTAATTTCTCCACTGGGTTAAGGAATAGTTAGGCTAAATAAAATGGAATTCGACGCCGGAAGGTTCCTGGAAGAATTCAACGAAAACCCCGATCATCAAAGCCTCGATCAGCTGAAGAAAACTGACTTATTCGACATCGGCGAACACTTAAACTTACCAGTCAAGATGAGCATGAAGAAATGCCAAATCCGAAGTCTACTGAAAAAGTACTTTGTAGAAACAGGCAAGCTTGAGAGCAATGAGCCCCCAGAAAATCCCACTCAGGTTCAAATGCTAGTGGAATTGAAGAAGCTAGAGCTAGAGGAAAAGAGACTCGAAGCCGAGAAAGAGAGAGAAGAAAGAAGACTCGAAAGAGAAGAACGAAGACTAGAACGTGGATCTCATGAGAGGATAGAGATAGAAAGGCTTAAGCTTGAAAAAGAAATGGCACTTCAAAAATCTGAATCAGGTCTGAAAGAAAATGTCTCAATGGTTCCTAAGTTCTCAGAAAAGGATGTGGAACAGTTCTTCCAATGCTTCGAAAAGGTAGCACAAACTGCTAAGTGGTCAAAAGACAAATGGACATTCCTGATGCAAACGGCACTTACAGACAAAGCCCAGAAAGTATACTCCGCACTTACTGATGATGATGCGAAGGATTATATAAAGGTCAAACAAGTAATTCTCGAATCGTATGAATTGTTCCCTGAAGCCTACAGGCAGAAATTCAGAAACTGCAGAAAGCTCAAAGAACAAAGTCACCTAGAATTCGCAAAAGAAAAAGAATCGAGGTTTGACAAATGGGTTCAAGCAGAACAAGCGACCACATATGACAAAATGCGAGAAATAATTCTACTCGAAGAGTTCAAATTTTGCCTAAATCCGCACATCAAAGTGTACTTGGACGGAAGACAGCCAAAGACTCTGAAAGAAGCAGCAAGATTTGCAGATCAATACGAGCTTACTCACAAGCCGAAGTACATGTATAGCTATCAGTACAGAAACGCTCCTCAAGATAATCAAATAATGGAAAAGCAAATCGATGCGAATAAGCCTGCAGATAAAGACAAGACGACGAAGAAAGAAAACCGGACGTCCCTTGGTGCGAACACTGTAAGAGGCGAGGACACGATAAGACCGAGTGTTATCATCTTCATGGCTGGCCTAATAAGCCGAAGCGAGGTAAACCCACAATGCTGTTGAAAAGCATGCCTGAGTCAGATTCAAAATCAGCATCATTTGCCACAGATCTCGATAAGTCGCACTCACTAGTCGCAAGATTCCACATGAAGTCAACGAAAGCGAAAAGCTGACTGACATTCAACACGAAGTCGACGAAAGCGATAGACTGATTGAAGAAGGCAAGCAGGCATTCAGCAAGATTTGATTCGTAGGCAACAGCAAAGATGAACTGAGCCCGATTACCTGTTGGCGAGACACAGCAGCCTTTCAATCAGTACTAGTCAAGAGCAAACTCCCTAACGCCGAAGCATCCAATACTGGCCGCAGCGTTCAAATCAGTGGAATCGGCGGAAGTATCCCAGCACCATTTCACAGACTCTATGTGAAAACAGATGGCGTCGATGGATATTTCGCAATCGGTCTAGTGAGTCGAGATGACATTCCGATGGAAGGCGTCGATTTTATAGTTGGAAACGACTTGGCCAGATCAAAAGTTCAATCGTCCATCACGAAATCAGATCTGAAGAATGTTATTGTAAGCGAAAGAGAACAGAATGAGCATGAAACCACCATCAATGCAGTTACTAGATCAATGAGCAAAGTGCAGCCAGAGCCAGAGGTCATACCATCAGAATCTACTGAGGCAAAAAACAACAAAACCAACGAGATCAGATTTGAAGTTGACTACAACTCATCGCTTCCGAATGAACAAGAACAAGATTCGGACTTGCAAACCATCTATGCAGAAACACCTGAAGAAATGTCAGACGAACAGAAAAGTGAACAAAAGTACTACTACAAGCAAAATGGCATTCTGATGAGATGTTGGAAACCGGTAGATGCCTTACCAGACGAGCACTGGCGGGAAACTCGTCAAATAGTCCTACCAAAGAGTTACCTACAAAAGGTGATGAGCCTTGCACATGAAAACACGCTGAGTGGACATCTAGGAGTCAAGAAAACTCACTACAGAATCCTGAAACATTTCTATTGGCCGGGAATGTATCGAGAAATCGCGAACTTCTGCAAAACATGCCATTTTTGTCAAATAGCCGGAAAACACCAGCACGATCCGCGAAAAGCACCAATGATCCCTATATCAGCTTTCGAGGAACCGTTCAGCAATATCATAATCGATTGCGTTGGACCACTACCACGTACTAAGTCCGGACATGAATACCTGCTCACAATCATGTGTTCAGCAACGAGATTCCCTGAAGCAATACCGTTGAGATCAATCAATGCCAAGAATATCTGCAACGTTCTAATCAATTTCTTCACCATGGTAGGATTACCAAAAATCGTCAGATCTGATCAAGGCAGCAATTTCATGTCGAAGATATTCAAACAAGTCACAGAAATCTTGGAAATTCAACACAAATGTTCGACTGCCTATCACCCAGAAACACAGGGTGCTCTCGAGAGGTTTCATCAGACACTCAAAGTGATGCTCAAGACATATTGCGAAGAAAGCCAGAAAGACTGGAACATAGGTGTCACCATGTTATTATTCGCAATCAGAGAAACAGTACAAGAATCACTTGGACACAGTCCGTTCGAGCTAGTCTACGGTCGTGAAATAAGAGGCCCACTGAAACTCTTGAAAGAGAAGATACTCAGCAATGAAGAAATCGACATGAATCTACTCGATTATGTCTCCGACATCAAAGAAAGATTGCTCGCCATCCGAGAAAAACCTACAGTCAATCTTGAAAAGTCACAGACAAAGATGAAAATGAATTATGACAAGACTGCTGTAGAACGATCCTTTCAACCAGGCGAAAAGATTCTACTCCTGCTACCGATGCCACGCAATCCACTGAAAGCCAAATACCAAGGTCCTTACATCATTCAGAAAAAGATAAACGACGTTGACTATGTAATTGAAACTCCAGATCGACAGAAAAAGCAACGACTTTACCACATCAATATGATCAAGAAATACCATGAGCGAAACCCTCAAGATAAAAGTGTAGAAACTACAACCAAGAAAGAGAACGTAACTGAGACATCGATTATGACATGTACGCCATCCAATATTGTCGAAGAAACGCCTATCGTTATGCCGAAACTGCAAAATTCGCTGATTCCAAGAGATCCTGAAAAGCATCATCAACTCCTTGAGCCAGAACAGCGAGCAGAAATCATCAAGCGATATTCTCAGGCCACCCACAACTAACAACTTGGGCCACTCATCAAGTCGATTTGAAAGATGAAAAACCAGTGAAACAGAGTCCCTATCGAATGAATCCAGAGAAACGAAAGATCATGCAAAAAGAAATTCAAAATCTATAAGATCACGGAATCATAGAAGAAAGCAACAGTGAATGGAGTTCGCCATGCATCTTAGCACCGAAGCCGGACGGAACATTCAGATTCTGCACAGATTACAGAAAGCTGAATGAGAAAACGATTGCCGATAACTTCCCAATACCTTCGATCGACACATGTATCGAAAAGGTCGGAAATTCAAGGATTATTAGCAAGTTCGATCTGTTGAAAGGTTACTATCAAGTCCCTCTGTCTGAAGATGCGAAACGAATTTCAGCCTTTGTCACTGAAGAAGGACTCTACTAATACAAAGTCATGCCCTTTGGAATGCGAAATGCCGCTTTAAAAGTTTCAAAGACTAGCTAACAAAGTAGTCAAAGACTTGGACAACTGCGCAGTCTATATAGATGACATCATCGTCTACAGCGATACATGGGAAGAACATGTTGTACAAATCAAGAAACTATTCCATTGTTTAGAACAAGCAAACCTGACATAAACCTTGCCAAGAGTACAATTGGGCAGCAATCCTTGACATACCTGGGATATGAAATCGGATAAGGTAAGATTAAGCCAATAGCCACAAAAGTACAAGCCGTATTTGATATGCCAGTACCGCAAAACCGCAAAGAATTGAGACGATTCCTCGGCATGCCAGGATACTACAGGAAATTCTGTAAAGATTACGCTGAAATGGCACATCCGTTGACAAGCCTGACCAGTACAATTTCAAGCCTGACCAGTTCAAGTTATACGTTGACGCCAGCGGCTTAGGAATCGGAGCCCACTTAGCACAAACGGACGACGATGGAGATGAACACCCAATATCCTACTTCTCAAGAAAATTCAATAAACATGAGCGCAATTACAGCACAATTGAGAAGGAATGACATGCTCTAATCCAGTGGTAGGCAACGCGTGGCCCGCGGGCCACTTGGTGGCCCACCGCGACATATTGGGTGGCCCGCCACCGCTTCTCATATTTCAAGTGGCCCGCTGACATTATTTGAATCAATGATGTGAAAATGATTCACTTCGATATCGACCTTTGTGAGGTGCATCTAAGGGTGAAGGATCCTCTTTAGAATTTTCAAAACCATTAATTCACAACTAAGTGAGCAATATGATGGCACAAACAAACAGAAATCTACATTCGAATTATCCAACCATGCTCCTTTCATAATGAATATCTTCTCGTACAAGCGCTAAATGGTCATCACCTGCGCGAGCTTATGCTAAGTCACATAGTATTCGATGCCCTGCTGAGCATGTTTCTCTACGTAATGAGGTAATGTCAGTCACATCCACAAAAAAGTCAAATTACCTTTTAATTACACAAAAGAAAAACGTACACGTTTTGTTAAACGCCTGTTTGCTCCTCAGCTCTCGCATGAATTGTAGAAAGTAACTAATCATTCCTTAATATTAAACAAATTACATCTAGTTGCGTACAATACTGCTGCATGCATTTTACATGTAAAATGTTGTTATGTTATGCGACCACTATGAACGTATGGTACAGCAGCCCATGTGTGCACTTAAAAGTATGGAACAAATGAATATAAAGCCTATAATACTGCCTTTTAAAATTGGTGGCCCGCTATCCCAACTTGGTTGCCACCACTGCTCTAATCCAAAGTTTGAGACACTATGCATACTTCCTCAAAGGAAACAAGTACACAGTTGATGTATACACAGACCACAACCCGTTAGTCTTTATCAATCGAATGAAGAACGATAATCAGCGTCTTCTGAGATGGAGTTTGTTGTTGCAAGAATACAATATCAATATTACACGCATACCGGGAAAAGATAGTATTATCCCTGATTGTTTGTCGCGTAGTTAAAAAAATTAGGGTTTTTTTAGTAGGGGCGTGTTGTGAGCTTCTTATGAGTGCATTAGTTCTTGATTCTTCGCAGTTATTTTCACTCCATTCTATCATTTGTTTTCAATATGACGAAGGCAGGTGACGTCATATTCTGACACAGATCGAGAACAGAGCTGATCAGAGATACAGCTGATCGGAGAGACAGCGTTATCGTCTGAGGGCACTCGAGTATCTCTCTCCGCTACGACGCACGCGCGGAAAGGATATTGTTACGGGTGACAGCGAACAAGTCAAGCCTTCGAAGATCGGCAGGACAGACGACGGCGAGACGGTGATCCTGACCCCTAGCGACACAGCGAGGAGCAAACAGTAGCGGCAGTGTTTGAGACTGGTGGACCTACAGACTTACATGTAAACGCCTCCAAAAGGTCCTCTTCAAGGCCACCCTGCTCTCTCGTTTTTCTGAATATGCATTTCATTTATATCGTTTGTCTTCTTATAGTATAATTTTGTTTGGGAAATAAAGTAGCCCATAACACCCTAAAATTGTTCCTTTCATGTATTTAGTTACTTCTTATTAAAGTGCATCTAGACATTTTTATTGGTGGTAGGCAGCAACAGCATGCGGGTGTCTAATTGTCATCAAAATCTGTACCACATTGATTCACGACAGTATCTTTGCAATCAAAATCTGTCCCTAATTAATTCGCGTAAACATCTTTATTATCAATGTTGACTACGCAGAACATGTGTTACAAAATAAACTGCTTCATCTGCTTCATCTGCTTCATCTGGTTTCATCAGTTGCTAGGTTGCAGTAGGTACAATATGGGTTTTGCATGACCCAAAAGTAATAAATTATCAAAACCATAGTTCATTTAACATTATATATTTTGTCATTAGCATTGGATATTATAACAGAAAGACCACGACCAATTCTATTGGTATTGGTGGCTCTTACAAAGTCTCAGTCTAACCAACAAGGTTGTTCATGCTATTGACAGGGCTGAGATATATTTAAGATTAACGCGTGTCTAATTGATCTATTAAAAATTCACAAATTGCTTCAAGTCTATGCTAAATTAGGATCATCAAGTTGAATTTTTGGATGCCTATAGATGTCTAAGTAGAGATAATCAATCTGACTTTTGCAACCTGTCATATCCATTAACACCTTCCGCTAATTATTATTTCAGAACATAAATGGGTGAATTAAAGTCAAACTATCACTGAAAATATGTGAATAGCAGTGCTCCTGCTACAATTATTAGTGATAATTGTAAATGTCACATCACATACTTTCTTCTAGGCGGCTTGAGATAATAGTCATTGTAGCACTCAGATGCGGCGAAAAACAAACCGGTGTTATAGTTCTCTCTCTCCCTCTGTCTCAGTTTCCTACCGGAAACTAAAACCATGGTTTAATATTCTGATAGGAAAATTAAACCCAACATTTTAAGTGTGTTTTAGTTTCCCACTGGTTTTCCCCTGGTGTTGCGGCTTCTAGTTTCCTAATAGGAAAATAAAACCTGGTATCATTTTCCTACTAGGAAGCTAAAACCATGGTTTTATTTTCCGATCGGAAACTAAAACCTAGGGAAACTGAATCTCGTAACACCGGTGTGTGTCTATTTCAGCATAAAACAAGTCTAGTTGCTTATAAAAATTAATAATGTTTTCACTTCTACGGTTCAATGACAAAATAGAACGTTAACTGATGGAATTTACGGTCGCTAACCCATTTACCGCTGTAATTTTAACAGGCGCAATCATCTGCGAACAGCTGTAAAACACGTGGATTATCATTTTAAAATTGAATTAAAGCTGCTCGGAGTCCCGAACAATTCGTGCCCACGTCGGGATAGGCGGTTTCAACACGATGACCCTTCTAGCCTTTATATAGTATAGTATCTGATTTCTATGATTGGAACATCTAACGTTAATGAAATGGCACAATCTGCTGACATATTACCACAGAAATTGAACAATGAGCAGCCAGTTCAACATTAAACACGCCGAATCCCGTTAAGTTTTAGTGACTGTTATCAACCGGCTTTCACAGCAAAGAGACACAGTTGATGTCAAGTTCTACAGAGAAGTTTGTGAACGTTTTTTCGTCCGCCTGCTAACTTTTTTAATAATGATCGGAAGGGCCAACATGATCCAGAAAACTTTTGCGCAATGATCTGAATTCTTCGAACCTGAAGGAATCGCCGCGATCGGAGCATTTTGAAGGAATCCTCGACAATCCGCAAGCGACGCACGACTATTTCTCCTATCTCTGCAAGGTATCAAAAATTTCTTTTTGCCCACTTAATAAGTTCCTGCATGTGCCATTTTTTTAAATTCAGTTTGCACTTCTAGCAAAATGATACAGTTAAACAATCTAATTCTGTGAATACAGCCTATGGAGCTTTTCACACATGCAGCACGTTTTAAAAGCTGATAATTTGTCGCAAGAAATCTTCTGGAAATCGCACGATTTTGAGGCGATTTTGAGTTTTGACTGACTAGCGACCTAAAACATAACGTCAATCTGAGAATATTCCTGAGTGTAGTATATTACGGTGATTAAAAAGCATTCGGAATAGCTAAATTTTGTTCATTAGAACCGATTCTATCACAAATTATAGGAAACACATTTGAAGTTCGAAAGTGTTGAGGTTATTCACCTTCACACACGTCAAACAATAGTGTCTTCCACACGCGTGCAATCGACGACGACTGAAGGTGACGCAATTGACCACTTTATCAAGGGGTAATCGGTGAACAGTATCAAGGGGTAAGTAAATAAACAGGCAGTTGGATTAAAAATAAAAATGATTGGGCAGTGACGACTCGTTAGATCAGTTCATGCGTGCGGTTGATTTGTGGTTTGTTCAACGCTATGAAGCGTGCTTCGGCCATTTTAGTTTGCATCGAATTCTTTTGTTTATTTAGGACAGAGAGCTGGAAATTATCGATGTTCATCGTTCTATCGGTATGGTCAATCAAACTATGTTCAGATATCAGATTGCACTTTTACGATGATGACAGTTCAAACTGCATCTGCGTTCATCATGCCGTAACTTCAAAGGTCGGCAAGTTTGGCCAATGTAATTTTTTGACAAATTTTACATTCAAAATTATAAACAATGTATCTATCGCTACACATATATTTAGGTCCAATATCATTGCACAGTTTACAATGACATTTGTTTTTGTTTTCATTAGTATTTATACTATTAATTAAAGTTTGACCGGGTTTAGAGGTAACACGAACAGGAAGTTCATACTTACTGACCAGTTTATTCATCTTATATACACTTTATCTTGTAAAGTAAAAAAATCGTCAAAACATAAATTGACGGAGAGCTATTTTTGATTACATCGCGGAAAATTGAATACAATAGAATGAATTAAGTAGCATAACAATTGAGATGATTTCATTGGTTAACCTACAAGTATGTAGACAGTGAAAGGTCCATTTTCATTGAAATATTGTATTTATCCAGCAATTTTGATAAATTTCATATTTTCAGAATGCTCGCAATATTATCATTATGAATATATAACTTTTCATTCATTAGATCTGATATGTTTCTGAGGAAAACGTACTGTGATATTCAATCTCCCACTACAGACTATCTTTTCAATGATGAAGGGGACAAAAAATGCAAACCGCAAACGTTCTCCGTCTGAACGGGCCTTTAGGCTTGGGTGTGGAGCCCAAGCCCTCTAGGGGACCTATGATGCAATTCTATGGGGCAAATTCTAGCTTGGGGTAAATCCAAAGCAAAACTTAAGCCGAAATGTAATTATTCTTAAGCAGCATGATTTACAGTAAATGATAAAGTAAAATGAATTAAGCCAAGCTGCTGATTATTTTTTATTATGATTTATATATTTTCGCCGGTATAACGCCCTGTTCACATATATAACAAATGCATACTTTGAATTTTGAGAGCATGAGGAGGCGCTCTATACATCAGTTTTGATTATATGACAGTTTTGACCGTTTTGTCATAATACATGTGAATTTTTTGTTTGGCAATGAGTATTTTCCTTCGCCTATATTAAGTTCTATTTGATAATAGCTTCGGCATTCGCATGGTTTAATTTCCTAAAAAAATAGATTAATATTCTTCTTTTATACCATGCATTCCTTTTGAGCACAAATACACTTCTCTGTTTCCTCACCGAAAACAATTAGAAAATCGAAATGTTGACTAGTTTAGTCGTGTTAAACCTAAAACTCACCAATTTAAAGTCATTTGGTAAAAAAAATAGTTGGGTGGTATTATATGGATTAAGAAAGCTCGGGTTTGATAAATATGTAGCAAGGGAAAATAGTAGTACAACTTCGGTAACAGGAACGTTCTTAGAAATACGTGTATCTATAACCTATGTCTCTTTTAAATTTTTAGCAACAAAATCAATTGAATCTCACAGTTTGAGTAGGCCTCCTTCTATTGACAGTGACTGTAGTTGGCAGTTCAATTTTCCAACTAAAATCCTAACTGCATTATAGGCTTATACGATACTATAATAACAGTTCCTTTACACAGAAGATCTGTTTGGATATAATTCGATATATTTGATCAAACTTTTAATCATTACAATGTTTGAATTTGACATACAGTGGTTGTGTACCTTACTTTTATATTTTCTGAACGCGTCAATAGCAAATGTGCGGTGTCGCTGTGTTCCATGTAAACTTTTCAACATCCCTTATTCATTTTTTGCGATCTGTTGTCACACACGTTTAGCTAGCGAGACGACTCAGAGACTTTCATTTCATTTCAACTGTAGTAGCCTACTTGTATGTTGGTTGCTGCCTAGTGAATTCATAGTTTTGAGAGTTATTAGTCCATACATTTTTGTCGTAAGCTTTAAAAATCAACCACAAATATGAAAAGTGAAATGTGATGTTGACCACTTCAAAGTTATCATCTACGATTGGGTAATGATCTCTTCACTGTGAACATATTGTGTTTTAGATTCTTTAGATATTTCTTGCTGTTTTTATGAAGCCAAACATGATATCATGCCTTATAATGTCAGTAATCCTAGAGCCACATACTTTGGTCAGTGCCATTAAGATGTTAAGAAGTGTTGACTTTATTCATGCGAGTGGCCTTGGCTTTTTCGATAATCAAAAATGGACGGCTATCATAATCGAAAATCATTCACACACTTATTAATAGGAAAGTACACGCTTCTGCCCACACGCAGGAAATCCTGCGTACCTGCCATGACTAAACAAGTCGCTAGCTTTTGAAACTTTGGGGGATGCATTTGATAAGTTCTCGGAAAAATGCACTTTCCCAAAAAGACGCTTGAAACCGTCTTAAAAAATTAGGGCGCTATTAATGGGTTATTTCAACTCACATCATCGTATAAATACTTCGCATTAGTTCATTTCGCCCGTTGACATCGACAGTGAGAAGGCGCTGAACGCCGATGGACCGTCTATGTATTTGATTTTTTTAACTTAAAAAAACGTCCACCAAAACTTTGGGGAGTTCTTCTTAAATTTTTCCGACTTTGCTTAAAAATGATGTGCCAACGATTGATCAAGAGCTAGTCTTCCTTATCAAATCTCCCTATATATGTTAATCTAATTTTCATCAAAATTTCATTTTATTCATTGATAATTTCAATCTTGAATTTCACTTATTCAGGCTTTCAAAAGACTCATCATGAGCAATAGAACAAACAGTTCTCACTACAGATGGTCGCGATGCTGATTTAAAGAAAACTATTCAGGAACTAATGAATTATAAGAACTATTCAGGCTCGTTCAGGCTGCTCGTTTCTGCACAATTATTTCATTCTACACAATGTCGCTAATTACTAATTGAAGAATGCTGCCAAAATAATGCTCGTCGGGATTGTTGCTATCCTGCATCCAACATAGTGACCAATGTCTAATTCCGATTTTGTCATCAACCATTTGGAACTGCTAAATGGGAAAACCGAATTGGAGGGAAAGATCTGATGTAAGAAGGCGGTGGCCTTTGATCGATGAATGGACATTTAAGTAGGTCATGATGAGTGTGTTTAATCAGCTGAACCACTTTCTTTTCACATAGAAGCTGCTGAAAGTATTTCCCAATCACATTACATGATTAGTACGTTGAAGTCAGCATGAATTGTAAAAACGCTGAAACCGCCAAACGTCAAGAAGCCCAAACGGTCATTCCTGATGGTAAAATGAGGCAAAGGAAAGTTCGATTTGAGAAGACGCTGCCCTCTTCCAAAGAGTGAGTATATGAAGAAGGCCTTATCATGTATTAGACAGAGAAAGAGTTCTATCTACGCTTGATTTGTCACAGTGTTAGTCCATAACACCTTTTCTATTAACTTGCATCTAAAATAATTTACCGACATGAGAAGTAACTAACACGTTTAACTAAGATTCATAATTTACAGCAAAATTTTCACATTTGAGTATATTATGTGTCATTTTGAAAGCGTGGATGTGAAATTTTACAGACAATTTTGTAACCGATAAGCTTTCAGCGTAGTTGCTTTCATAACACCATATTTCTCAGTCAGTAGATCTGGAATCCTTTTGCATTTTAAATTGATTCTTGCTTATTTTCCTGGACTGTGTAGTCAGCCTTTTGTCTAAATAGAAACATGTTAATAATAATTGCATGGTTGAAAACAAATCAATTATGGTTAAAAAGCTAAATGTCATAACTTGCGAATAAAGGAGAATTGAAACAATTGTATATAATAAAGATACATTAATGATGTCGTTAAGGGCATAATTGTCGCTTTTGAATACTTGTAAATAGCACTGAGAAAAGAGTATTCCGATTTTGGAGATGCTACACCGGCTTTAAAGAATGAAAATCCACAAATTATTTTTACAAATTTTGTGCCCCAGTAGACTGAATAACATCAGATCATCGATCATAATTATCTGAAAAACAATAGATTTTCAGAAGAAAACTTTTTGCGCCTCCTCTATTAGTCTATAGGTCCATCACTTTAAGGCTACTTAGATAACAGTACTGGAAGTGGGCGAACTTAGATATTTAATTTTTGATGTTCGTAAAGTATGACACGACATTCCGTAGAAAATTCTTTACAATGTGGGCTTATTTTCTGTTGACAATGAAGGTGCATTGGTTCGTTCATTGAGGGTAATCATGGCAATTTTATATATATATAACTTTTCATGAGAAGTTTTCAAGTATTATGAAGTTTACTCATTTGTTTTCTGAATTTCCTACTATTGCTTTCCGTGCGGATCAGCGATTTCAGCTATAAAACTGCAACTGCAGGCTTTTCTTCGAACATTTAATTACATTTTTGTAGAAAACATATTACTTGCTTTCGTATATCCACTTCAACTAAAATTTTTGTGCATATTGAATTTCAACATCTTTAAATTTAGAAATACACAATGGCTACAACACAATAAAAGCTGCTTGTTGTCTGATTTTGGCGATTATTTTATGTCTCGCATAATCTATCTCCCTTCCTCCCTCCCTCTCTCTCTCTCTCTTTCACACACACATACACACACAGTGTCTGAACACGAAAATTCTGTCACTGTCGAACCAAGCATCAAGTAAAGAACGAACTTTGTGATTCATTTATTTCAATAAAGCATGTTCAGCAGTAATTTCAGGTAAATAATGCTCCTAAATTAATGCTAGCTTAGTAAAGATGTGTGATTAACATGTTCATTATCAGTAATCGGCACATTTTCCTTAATGCAAAGAAAGTAAATTATAAGGCAGTGCTACTGAAAGTAGCTATATATCCTTCTTCTCGTTGTTTCGCCAACCGGCCTTAACACTGAAATTGACACTGCATCTCTTGAGATGGCCAGTTGGTGAAATTTAGGGAAGTAAATCAGTTATTGAAATATTTTTACCAGCGATAGCATATTCTTTGATGTTTTTTGGCCTACATGAAACCGAATTTTAAACAAGATGCCTGAAATATTCAGTTGACATTTGTGACCACTTTATACTAACTCTGACATGCATGCCATTCTAAGACAAAAGTCATACTTGAAACACAACAGCCAGTCTTCGATGCATAAGAGTAATTTACATTTACATTGATCACTTCCAAATTGATTTTCAACAAATATTCCATTTCATATGTTAGCTATAAAGAAACTGCAATGCAGCCTTCATCAAAAATAAATCGCGGAATCAAGAAATGAGCTTCCTACATGCAAATTTATGACTTTGTTAGACATTTCATGTTTTACATTAGCACAGTGTTAGGCAGGCATTCTCTGATGAACCTCCTGAAAACCCCATTTGTAACTTTTTTCGAACTCTGAATTTAGCGATTTTCAAACTTCTTGGAAGACAATCTAATTTCGAGGTTATATTAATACAATGGAATATTCATTTACATTCTCAGTTGAAAAAAATTGAATACCTGAATAGTGGCGTTTGCATCCATTGTCAGGAGTCATCCGTAGGCCTAGTTTGCATCTCGCAATAGCCTATCGCCACAACTCCGTAACCGACTTGGAGCCAATTCCGGACTAATTTGAGATTTGCAATTAGCAAGTTGGTTAAATTTCGGCTGTCTCCATTAATTACTATTTTCAACACACTACTGACTTGTCATATATCTTTGAGCCTGTAACAAAATGCTGCTTTTGCGAACTCAAATCAAACAGAATATATAAATATTGAGTTCAAAGAATGGGAACATGCCTGAATAGCTTCCATTCCATCCAATACTGGGAATCTTCAGCAGGTATCGTTCACATCTCTCAACATCGACAAAACTCACTAAAAGTTGTTGCCATTATATTATCATGTACCGGTAAATTTTTAATATCACACATTTCATAGTTATTTGTAACAAACAATGAAGCAAAACAACCACTTTTCACAATTAACTTTTAGTGAATTCATGCGCAAGCAAGCCCTTTCTGTAGGAACATCCTACCGTCATCAAGAAAATAATCTAGTAACTGAGAAATGAATGCAGACAAATTTCTACATAAGATATTCAAAATTATAAAACTATTCTATGCAAAATCTAAGTCTATGACAAACAAAAAATGCGATAATATCTTGAAACACATTGATATACACGTAGACGGTGAAGGTGAAAGAAAAAGGTAAAACTGGGATTCAGGAAACAGAAGGAAAATGAAGAGCCACACTGGGAAAGTTCCTTATTCAAAATTGGAGATCTTTTCTTCTTGAAAAGGGCCTCCGCAATACGCATAGATGAAGTCATATAGTATAGTGACATCTTTCATGATGATTCGTCTGCTGCATTCATTACATTCAAGTAAGTGATCAAAGATGGGACCAGGTCTTCATACATGCTCTTGAAATCTCCTGCCCAGATATCGTGTTGTTTCACCGATGTATGTGGTAGACTGATCACCAGTGCAGCACTTAAATTCATAAATCACCGATAAGACAAATGACTTCGGAGTAGGAGACTTTAGAGGAAAAAACTCTATTAATCTAGTACTGCGAAAAAAAAGACACAATTGGATCGCATTTTCATGGCAATCAATCTTTTTATACGCTTGCAAAGCATTATACCTCGAAGAAATTCCAAGAATTGTTGGCGTCTGTCTTTCATTTTGCTTTGTCAGTCAACCAGAACGTTGATAATCATTGTTGGCGATAATTTGTTTCATTTCTGTCAGGTTTTGTACAAAGTTAGTACCAGAAATGTCAACCGTACAACAAGCTCCCCGAATCTCTAGAAACCTTGGAATTGCACAAATCTCTCTGGGAGGATCATGTTTCGCAATAGAAGTTATTGCCAACGTATCTGGTACTAGCAGACCCTTGCCATTGATAATGACTGCCATTTTTGCATCATTCACATGTCTCAGCGGATTAATGAGCATTCTTGGATATCAGAAAAGAGTTCGTGGATGTAATATAGCGGCAATAGTTCTTGCAATTTTCGGCGCTCTTTTGTTCTTCGATGTGTTGGCTTTTGAGATAATATCAGCAGCCATGTTCCCTGTTCGATCATATGAGGCAACTCTCACCAAAGTGGTGATGGTCATTCTTCTATCGTTCTCCGCTTTTGTCATTGGAATTACTCAGTCTGGCTTCGACTGTTGTGTCTTATGTCCTAATGCATGTCACAATTGCTGCAAGAACGGAAACCTTGAAGAAACGGTTGTTATTGGTCAGCATGTTATGTCTACACCATCGATTTCAGCTGTTCATCTTCAGACTGTTGGTTGAAAGTGAGGAACAACGTTGTGACAGAAGTATGTGTGATTAATAACTCATATTACTATCTTCTTTGTAGTTTTGCAAACACTGAATTGTCATTTAACAAAGACCAATTGAATTACTGAACGGTTCAATGAACTGTCAGGTCGACATAATGCAAAATTCACTTGTACAACATATCCAAGGAATTCTGTTCCGCCTGCGAAATGCATAATAATAATAATAATAATAATAATAATAATAATAATAATAATAATAATAATAAACGTTTATTTTATTCAAAGCCTCAAAAATGATAATCGTGAGGCTATACATCATCAAAAGTGTGGTGCAAAGTCAAAAAGTTATGGGACAACAAGAAATTAGAAACAAAACAAGAGAATTAGTAACAAAAGATACTAACACAGAGTTTTCAAGCACGGTGAAATCACACTGAAATCACACTGAAAAATCACTGTTGAATAACTGCGTCATCAATGGTATGAATGAGTCCGATCTAAGGCGAGTGCTGCAGACAGGCATGAGTAACTTTCGTGAATACTTCAATGATGGTGGAATAAGTTCATGGAGAGGATGTATAGAATCTTTCATGATGTTGCAAAAAAGTCTATATGCTATCACTCGCCTTCGATACTCAAGTGGAACAAAGTTGGGGCATTCACACTTGCTACTGGAACCACAAATTATTCGATGACACCTGTGTTGTAGATTTTCCAAGATGCCACTTTGAGTTGAATTGAGACGAACTAAGAGTGGAGCAGCATACTCAACAATCCCTCTGACATATCCATTGTAAATTGTAATCATATCAGGCTTTGAATAAAATGGCTTTAATTGACGCAAAACATACAATCTACTGGAAATCTTCTTTGATATGACACCGACATGAAAATTCCAAGTATAATGCTCGTCAAAATGAACACCAAGTATCTTCAGTGTATTGACAGTGGGTATATCAGGAACTTCGTATGCTGAAGAAGACTGCCAAGTTGACCTTTGCTGTGAAATAAATAGCTGCTTGCACTTCTGCTTTTGCACAATCATTTTGTTTGCAAGTGTCCACTCAATAATCTTGGAATAGGCTGCGGTTAAAGGACTACTCAAGGACTGCTTTTCGATTTTCGCGAGTAAGATAATGTCATCGGCATATTTTACGGCACAAGCACAACTCCCACTCAGAATCAGATCGGAGACAAAATAGCCAAATATCAATGGCCCAATACTTGAGCCTTGTGGCACACCACTAGCAACTACAGTGTAGTCACTACACGTCCGCTTCCATCGCACTCGCTGATACCGGGAAGTTAAGTAGTTACCTACAAACATTGCTACGAATGGATCGAAGTCGTCAGCTTTCATCTTCTCAAGCAGGAGCCGGTGAGAAACCTTGTCGAAGCCCTTCGCAAGGTCAATAGCGAGAGCATGAATGGCACAAACATTTCTTTCCTGCAGATTGGTTGTAATATAATCATCGATTTTAAGCAAAGCACACGTGGATGAACTTCCCTTTCGATAGCCGAATTGAGTGTTGTCAAACTTTGAGACAAAAGACGGGCCAATATGCTTCAGCAGCTCTTTCTCAAGCATCCTTTCAAGGAGCGGCAACAAGGAAATTGGTCGTATGTCGAAGGGATCTGGGGGATTAGATTTGGCTATTGGCACAATATCGGCATTTTTCCAAGCTTGTGGCAGATTTGCTTCACAAAGACATCTGTTGAAAAGCTCAGTAATAGGATCAGCAAGGAATTCGGCGAATTTTGACCATGCAATTGATGGGATATGATCCGAACCACAGGCAGGTTTCGGATTTGTATTTAGGAGCATATTCAACACTTGAAGTCACTAAAATGGAATGGAGAGCGCACAGGAGAGGTAGCATAAGTAGTTGCGCAGGGTGGATCACTAAAGAATTGTTCACTGAGTTTATGATTCATGACATTAAGAATGTCAAGTAATGACTGCTGTGATTGCATTGCACATGCTGATAACCAATCCGTCTTCGCTCTTGTCTTGGTCACACTTTTGAAGACATCCCATATTGAGCCAGATGAGGAAAGCGATTTGCCCCATTGTTGCTTCAAAATGTAGATGGATCGCTTTACTTTCTCCTTATAATGCTTAAAGAGGCACCAGTTTTTCTCGCGATATGCTTGATAACGTTTGTTAATTAGCACCTTTACCACTCCACTGATCCACGGCTTGTCATTAGTTGATATCTTGATGAAATTTCGAGACAGCAAATCAATGGCATGGTGTAACTTCTGATAAAAAGCATCGCATGCACCATCCAATGATTCATTTTGAAACAGGGAGAGCCAGTCTATATGAGAAAGGTGTTCAATAGACCGCTTCAAATGTGATTCCCTAAAATCGATCACTTCAACCATAAGTGGATGAGTACGGACATTTTTCACTGGCTTCAAAAGAACGCAATTATGATCACCGTCGCCTAAAGGCGGTAAGATTTCGGCACAACTGTATTTATCCAAGAACTCTTCTGGAATAAAGATGAGATCCAGTCTCGCATCAAAGCGGGTTGGCTCTTCTACCACTTTGCACAAACCAAAAGTGAATTCGAAATGCGAAGTATCGATCAGGTTGAAGTCACCAGCAATGAAAACCAGATAGCCAGAATGTTGAATAAGGAAGTCGTCGATGATTGATGAAGTATAGATACTCAATGAGTCAACTTGGTGTTGGTTCAGAGAGCTACCATGAGGAAAATAGATCGTAATTAGCAAGCATTTGAATTGTGCATAAGAAACTCGTAAAACCAGAAATTCAACGTCAGGAAACACAGAAGAATTAAACAAAGTTGCACAAGAAATTGAGGATTTCACCCAACAGCAAACACCTCCACCTTTTTTGCCAGAGTTGCGATCAGCACGAAAAATATTATAGCCCGCTGAGGGAAATTGCTTGATCTGAAATCGCATTATTCATCCACGTTTCAGTAACACAAATTATATCAGGTGAGTTAACTGTTATCATATTATGAATTTCATCCAATTTGTTGAGAACAGATCTAGAATTAAAATAACAGAGAGATGGAACAAAGTCACCATTGAGTCACCAACCGTCACTCCTTCGCTGCACGATTTTTCCTTTCCTAATAACTACATCCTCACCATTTGATCTCCTGCTGTGCAACTCTTCTCGTAATTTCCTTTGTTCGGAAAGCTGAGATCTCGTCAAATCTGGACGCAGGTAAATTTTGCGGAAAGATGTCGACTTTGCCAAGTTCCTCGAGTTCTTCAAAGCATTCAATTTTTCATCAAACGAAGAAAACGTGACACAAACTGGTCGAGACTTGTTGACTGCACGCCTACCGAGTCTTCGAAAATTAAAAACCTTTGATACATCAACATGAACCTCTCTGAGAACATCTTTGGCAACTGCGATGCTTTCATCTGGATCATCTGTCTCATCCAATCCAAAAATCAGAAGGTTGTTCTTCTTTTCAAATCTCTGAAAGTACTCTTCGATGGTAGCATTGACATCTTTGTCAGTCTGGGGCGCTTTGTAGGAATTCACTTGATCTTTTAAAGCCACAAGTTCCTTCTCAATAGAAGCAAAACGCTCAAAAATGCTGCAAATATCAATCGATTTGCAATTGTTGCAGAAATAAGTCAAATTGTCGCACGATGTTATGCCCTTGCATTGTGTAGTTGTCAGGTTAGAGCATTCTTTCCTGGTGTGGTAAAGCTTCTTGCATAGCTTGCATTGTATGAAATCGCTTTCTATGGTAGAATCACAACAGCCACAAAGCACTGATTGAGAGCCATCCATGACACTTTGCTTTCTGGATCCAACCATTCTATTAGATTGAACACAATTCAACGGTAAGTCAATGAAGATTTGAAAAAAAGTACAAAAAACCGACGCCAACCACAATACAGCTGAAAATGGATGTGACCAACAGACTGCTCTCGATGAGACGAACAAGATGATGTGAAAATTTGATGTGCAACTTCCAATGCAGTGGCATTCAGAGACGAAAATGTAATTTGCAAGACGAGCACCTGTGACACGACCGCACACTTCGATCATTCAAAAAGTATAGTGATATTATAATAGTGAAATTATAAAATATGAAATTACAAAATAATAGTGATTTTATTTTATATCATAATTATAAAAAATCAGTGGCAAATTTACGTCGTTTTTCATTACTAATCTTAAGCAACTTTACATACCGGTAGTTCCAAAAATGTTGAATGTTAATAAACTAGGATGTTGAATAAGATTTAATCTCTTGCAAATTTTCTTTTAACACACATGCAGTTTAACTTTACTTTTGGATTTAATTGTAAGTCACGTTGAGATGACAATCATATCATTCAACTCCGAAAGTAAAAAAATATTCTTACCGTCGCAATCCGCTATCCGTAGGACAATGGCCAACTGAGACAATAGGAAAACTATGTCCATCGAAGACAATACTGTAGTATAGTCGCGTGGATGCCAGGTTAGCATTACAGCCACAGAATTAGACCGGTCGTCTCTTCTTCTGTTTGACTAGAAAGGAAACATTGGAACATCTAACGTTAATGAAATGGCACAATCTGCTGACATATTACCACAGAAATTGAACAATGAGCAGCCAGTTCAACACTTAACACCCGAATCCCGTTAAGTTTTAGTTACTGTTATCAACCGGCTTTCACAGCAAAGAGACACAGTTGATGTCAAGTTCTACAGAGAAGTTTGTGAACGTTTTTTCGTCCGCCTGCTAACTTTTTTAATAATGATCGGAAGGGCCAACATGATCCAGAAAACTTTTGCGCAATGATCTGAATTCTTCGAACCTGAAGGAATCGCCGCGATCGGAGCATTTTGAAGGAATCCTCGACAATCCGCAAGCGACGCACGACTATTTCTCCTATCTCTGCAAGGTATCAAAAATTTCTTTTTGCCCACTTAATAAGTTCCTGCATGTGCCATTTTTTTTAATTCAGTTTGCACTTCTAGCAAAATGATACAGTTAAACAATCTAATTCTGTGAATACAGCCTATGGAGCTTTTCACACATGCCGCACGTTTTAAAAGCTGATAATTTGTCGCAAGAAATCTTCTGGAAATCGCACGATTTTGAGGCGATTTTGAGTTTTGACAGACTAACGATCTAAAACATAGCGTCAATCTGAGAACATTCCTGAGTGTAGTATATTACGGTGATTAAAACGCATTCGGAATAGCTAAATTTTGTTCATTAGAACCGATTCTATCACAAATTATAGGAAACACATTTGAAGTTCGAAAGTGTTGAGGTTATTCACCTTCACACACGTCAAACAATAGTGTCTTCCACACGCGTGCAATCGACGACGACTGAAGGTGACGCAATCGACCACTTTATCAATGAACTAATTGATTAGGTTGTTGAGATTTCTATGTCTTTCAAATGAGCTTACATGTCTATTACACAGAGCAGACGGCCAGACAAAATTGAAGAAATATGAATATCTTATGATGATTTTGCATATCATCGCTAACTATGCAATAAATTTTAGATATTCTGACAGCAAATTTCCCATTGATTTCGATGAAAACAAGAACAAATACAACTGAAGCCTGCCTTCAGAGTAATTTTGGTTCATACTCTCCCTATAGGCTATGACAGATCCACTTTCTATGTCGTTTGAAATCAAGAGATCGAAATGGTTTGTTCGATGATTGACAGTCGCAGCCCGTTCAGACAGAGCACGGTGTTGCGGCTATTTTCTGCCGAGCTAGATGTCTTCTCGATTTCTGTCATTCAACTCAGTACAAAACCGCAGATGGCGTTCGCAAACGATATGGCTTGCCGCTCTTGAAATGGATCTGAACCCATTTCAACTGCGGTTTTTTCATTTTAGAAAAAAATGTTTGCCTCTGATTGCAAAATGAATAATGCCAATCGCATTCTCCATAAAATGTCAATTTAAATGAAGTCTATTTCGGTAATTTTGGTCAAGTTTTGGAAAAATTGATCAAAGAAATAATTTGATAACAAACCTCATGCTTTAAGTGTGCGGGGCGGCAGTTGACAGACGCTTATTACCAAAGTCATCATTTACGATTGTACTCGATCTACCAAAACGATTCAAATAAATCGCACTGATATAATGGATTTGATGAGAGTAAGGACTTATTAATTTCATAAATTTTAATTTTTCTATTATCAGAGTGTCAAAATTCACGTTCAAAGTCAATAAAATATCGGTAAGTGATTGACATTTCAATTGCGCGACTTCTTTGTTTTTGACGGCGATCAACTCTTATATTATCATCTGTTCAAGCAACGGAGGGAAACCACGATTGACCGGTGTAGTCGTATTTAATTCAGCTGAATTAAATACGACTACACCGGTCAATCGTGGTTTCCCTCCGTTGCTTGAAGAATATGAAAGGAACCGCGCACTGCATCTTCATTATCATCTGTGTGTGGTGCCCGGCGCCGATGAGACATTCGCACCTCCTGAAATTGTCAGCGATTAGACTGTTTGATGCCGTTAGAAGACCGATCCCTTGTTTTTTTTAATGACGTCTTTGAAATAGGATGAAGCCATGAAACAAATCAGTGCATAAACTGATGGCAATGGACACGGGTGGTATGCACCCCCATTCTTCTCTTTCCTTTTGATCTCCGTAGAATTAGTGACGAGCAGTCGAGCACAGTAAAATACATAACTCGCTGTCTGAGGAATCCATCATTAGTGACACAATAGAATAATTGAACCACAACACTGAAATCATTATTGATGAAAAAGCGACCAGCAAAGCCGGAAGAAATAGGTGTGGTCTATAGGTTGCCATGCAAAGAGGAAAGCTGCTCTGGGTATTATATTGGGGAGATTGAAGAAAGATATTGGGACGAAAGATTGAAGGAGCATAAGAGAAGTGTTAAGACGTGGTCCACCAACTCTGAGGTTGCCAGGCACGTAATGGATTCTAACCATTCCATCGGTTGGGACCAATGTCAGGTCATAGAAGAGAACAGCACTTCAACAAGCGACTTATCTAGGAGGCCTTGTGAGTAGCCAATTCTAGCCCCTTTCCGCACCATTTTCACGAAAGGTCATGACCTGCTCCATTCATCGGAGCACACGCCCACGCATCGGGTAGCGAAGAAGACAGGAAACAGAGCACACGCCCACGCATCAGAGCACGGGTAGCGAAGAAGACAGGAAACAGAGCACACGCCCACGGATCAGAGCACGCATCGGCGCACTTGGGGGTAGAGCACGGAGCACCAATCGGAGCATGCGGCGCCGAGCACGCGTGATGAGTCACCGCAGGGTATATAACGAAAGACGCTGTCAGAGTAATTCATTCTCATTCTAACCATGCAGTACACGTGTGAATTCTGCCGTCAGTCCTTCTCTCGCTTTCAAGACTGTATTGCTCATGGAGCAGCGGAGACGGGTCGCAACTATTGTTGGACATGCTGTAAATGGTATGGAAACGAACACGATTGCCGCGCGTTTAATTATGGTGATGACAATGACTTGCTGTGTTTGGATTGCGACGGAAGTTTCGACGTAGAGGCGTACCATTAGCATGCGTGTGTGGGACGGTGTCGCTACTGTGATGTAGCAGTGAATGCTGAAGCGGAAGGATGGGATGAACATTTGTGTCCCTACCTGTTTGAGTTCATGCAAGAGGGTGGTGCAGCTGTGGAAGAAGAACGGATCATGGACGGTCGCGGATATAATTATCGATTTACCCCTCATCAAGCCACGAATGAATGGAAGGTATATTTAAATTCAATGTATGCGGACTTGTATCGTGTCATTGTGCAACAACACCCCCACGAGGATGTGAAAGTGTTTGTGAGTATGAGACTCAGGTTTGCCAAGATGGATATGTCGACGGGCGAAGAGGAAGTGAGAGACATCACCACACCCTCATACATTCACGAAGGCGTCCAAGCACGCAACTTTGATACATGGTTCGGTGACATGGTGTCAATGTTTGAAGAATTTATTGAAGACTATCGAGAAGACGGATCAGGATTTGCGGTGAAGGAAGTATTGGAGTTACTAGTTCAAACAAGTTCCTTCCCTAATTTTCGCATGGGCGCACCGATTCCTATTCACCGAGATATCAAGCTCTGCAAAGGCATATGTGTGTTTGAGCGCAACACGTATACATCACATTGTTTTCAAGACAGTGTCCTCTATGCACTGGCCTACCAAGACAATCGCATTCCTCGACGTGTTGATTCCCGCGCCAAGACATCCTATGACAGTTATCAGAATCGACTTCCTGAAGTGCGCAAGTTGAATTTGAATCAATATTATCATCTAGACTTTTCCATGATGACGTCAGAGGGGTTGATGAATACACGGGATATTCAGGAGTTTGAAAAGAAGAACAATGTCATTCTTCGTATCCACGTGCATGACAGTAAAGGATTTGTGGGCCAATTATACCCGGTCCGTCAAGCTGTGAAGGAGAACACACGCATCGTTCATCTGATGATGGTGACGCGGTACGATATGGAGGATCAGTCTGGACATTTTCTTCCCGTGACGGATTTTCAGAAATGTGGTCGCATGTGGTATCGAAATATGAGCCAAACGCAAGTAAAACGATTTGAAACATGCGAGTTATGTAGCTTACGATTTAATTTCTACGAGAAGGGGATGAAGTATGGAAAGACAAAGGATATGGCGCACAAAGAACGTGTGGAACATCAAGCCAAATGCGATGGAGGATTTTTTCAGATGGAATCAACCCCGGAAGATACGAAACCGCACGAATTTATCGACCACGCGAAAACCACTCAACCCCTCGCTGTGATGTATGCGGACATTGAGAGCATGATTGATTCCGTGTCCAAGAAGCATACAGCAGCGTATGTGGGATCCTATGTGGTGTGGCATCCGGCGCTGGACAAGAAAGAATCGGTGGTGATCCATAAGGGGAACGAGTGCATTCCTGCCTTTATTACACACATCAGACAGGTGGTCTGGTCGATGTTTGATCACATGAAAGCGACAAACCGTAACATGACGCTGACGGAGGATGATCTGCGGGACTATGAACAGACAGCTCAATGTAACATGTGCAGATGTGATGTAAAACCCCAGAAGCAAGGTGCAAAGAATGGGCCTACGACCAAGGTGCGAGACCACGATCATATCACGGGCAAATATCTGCAAACCCTGTGCAATGCATGTAACCTGCGACGACGTCAATCCCGGAACACATTAAACATCTTGTTTCACAATTGGAAGGGATATGACAGTCACCAGGTGATTGTACAAGGGTTTACCAAGTTGGATCACAAGTATAAGATCGAGCCCCTTTATGTGTAAGGAGACAAGACGTTGGGAGTGACCATCGTTCTTTCCCATGCCATCCAATATACCCTATATAAACTCCGATTCATCGATTCATGTCAGTTTTTGAAAGACTCTCTAAACAATTTGTCAACGACCATCAGTGACTTTCCTCACTCAAATCACATATTGAGCAACGTCTATCCGAATTGCGATCACACATCTATTCCGAAAGGATATTTTCCCTATACATATTTTGACTGCTGGGATCGTATCCACGAGACTCAATTGCCTCCGAAGGAAGCATTTTATAATGATTTGAGTGAGAAGGAGTTGGAAGAGGATGAGTATGCTATGGCACAAAAGGCGTGGACAGAGACGGGGTGCAGCACGTTTGAAGATTATATCCACTATTATTTGACAGTGGATGTAGCCTTGCTCGCAGACATCCTCGAACACTTTCGAAGTGAAATACGCGACGTGTCTGCATTGGACCCCATCCACTATTTCGGCACACCTGGCTTGACCTATTCATTTTTCTTTAAAAAGACACAGGTCAAGTTGGAGAAATTGCATGACGTGGATATGTACCGCGTGTTTGAAGCAGGGATTCGTGGAGGGATGACATTTGTGAATCAGCACCGCGCGCAAGCAGAAGAAGGTACTCACCTGTTTTATATCGATGCGAACAATTTATACGGTGCGGCCATGATGGGACCTTTGCCGAAGGATTGTTTTGCCTGGGTACGACCGGAGGTCTTGGTGGACATCAACGACGAATGGGTGAGACGATACAATATCCCCCACACGTCCAAGATGCTACGGAAGATTTACCATTGGCTCCTTACCGCGGGACGGCGAAATGGGAGGACATGTCTCCCTATATGCAAGAGCTATGGCAAGAGTTGAACGGGAACCGACCCTTTCACTCAGCCAACAAGTTAATGATGACGCACGAGAATCGCAAAGAGTATGTAGTACATATCGCTGCTCTCAAGTATTATGTGGAGAAGGGCTTACATATCACCAAGGTTCATTACGGGATCTCCTTCAACCAAGAACCGTATATTCGCCCCTATGTTCAATACCATACGCAAGAACGCGCCAAGGCAACCACGAAAATGCGCCGCAATCTCCACAAGTTGATGGTGAACGCACTGTACGGTAAGACAATGGAGAATGTGCGGAAATATGGGAAGCACTATTTTGTTCGATCACCGAATGTATTTAGCAAATGGACACGTCATCCCTATTGCCAATCTTTCTTCAACATCAGCGACAAAGCCGTGGTGGTGAATGTGCGCAAGACCAAGGTAGACTTAAACAAGCCCATTTATATCGGGCAATGCATCCTGGACAACAGCAAGATTATTATGTACAAGCTGTTTGACCAGTGGAAAGCCAACAAGACGTGCACCTCAGTGGAACTCATTGGTGGGGACACAGACTCCTTCTTCCTCAAAGTCCGCAGCCGGTATACACGTGAAGAAGTGCTGCGTTCGTTTTGACAACATCCCCAATTTTATTGATACGGAGGCGAAAGGTGTTCTCGATACCTCAAATTACCCCGTGAGTCATCCAGAGAGACGTACCGAGAATGCAAATCGTTTGGGATGTTTCAAGGACGAGTGTGTGGGGGATAGGGTGAAGGAGTTTGTATGTTTGAGTGCCAAGATGTACTCTTACATTGTCCTCAAAGGCAATGAGGAAGAAATCCACGACTGTCGCATGAAAGGAGTGTGTCAAGCAAAGAAGCGACAAGTGAAACATCAGAATTATGTGGACGCATTTGAAAAACATTCCGTTACCACAGTGTCACAAACCCTCCTCCAATCCCAACACCACGTGATGAGAACGGTGACGCAAGTGAAGAAGGCCTTAAGTATCTGGGAGGACAAGCGGTGTTGGTATTTACCCAATCAGAGCCTTCCCTACGGTAACCATCGCCTATATGAAGAAGGGTATCTACACCCCGCTCTCAAAAATGTCAAGGATCTGCAACCGCATGGTGGAGCTCAGAGCATCCTCCGCAATACCACTGCAGACATTGTTACCGCAACTCCCTCTGGCCACCTACCGAGCATCACGCCCTTGTCGAGTCTATTGGAAATGGAACGCTTCGGTTGCTGTACAGATTTTTCCACGGGGGTGTATCTGGGAGGAATACCACTCCCTGGAAACCTACGATCGTATTTGTAAAGAGATGCGCCAATTACTCGCCCCCTACGGATTGGACGTGAGCGACCCAATCACAAAATCCTGCACCGTTCAATGTCAATGGAACTATACAAAAGACCGCATGCAAACCATTCAACAGTTACCATCGTCATCAGTAATTTCCAACGAGCGCGAACTGTTTCCCGGAACGTTAATACGCAAAGGTAATTTGCATTGTTCCTTCTTTTCCAACGGAAGTGTGATTGTGACGGGTGTTTTATCGATTGCAGAAGCGGAATCGTTGGTGGAAGACATTCTCAAATCCCTATTCGAAGGAGAGTCCCTCAATGAATCGGACAGCAACTAGTATCCCAACGTCGTGGGTTGTCGCAAGAGACCTGGGATATTCATTCAAAGCGATAGAAACGGTAACACATCTCAATGAAACGATCACTGCTGGTGAATTAGTGGATCGACTCATGGATCTTGATGAGCACGCTATGAATCACCATTTGGAGCGTAGGTGGATAGAGGATGACTCCCTGCTACACTGCAATACAATGACATTGGCGCGATCTGGAGTGAAAACAGTGAGATTTGCAACGGATGTGTCAGATAACTCTTCCCATAAAAGTGACTTTAGAAAGAAATTAGAAGAAGAGACATTTCAATTATTATGTGAACGCAACTGTGTTAGATGTTTTAAACAGGAACGGTCCCTTCTCTTTTTACCATGTTCTCATAGTGTCATGTGTTCTACATGTTATAATGCCTTGGAAACGTTATCTTGTCCCCTTTGTGATCAAGACATTGCTTCAACAGTGACTGTCTATCGTGCATGATGTATGGAAAACTCTGTGTACAGTGTATAGTGTACTATCACAAGTGACTGAACCTTGTACAAAACCTTGTAGTATTACCCTCTGTCTGAAATAAAAATACAATCATTGACATGATTCATTTCTTTATTGACTTCAAAACATGGGATAATGTAGAATACAAATAGGAATAGACAATTTTATCATTGAAGGACAAGTAGGTTTGAATGAGTTCTTGATCTTTCTCGTAAGCATCCAATGTTCGAAAGAAGGTCAGTGTTTTTTTCCATAGACGTGTTAAAAGGGCGTTGGTTTAAAAAGTAAATACAGTAAGCACCACAATAGGCTTTAGGGCCTTGTACACGCAGAGGGCGACGATAGTTTAGAGGATAAGGTGTTGTCGATAACCATTCGGTCACATGCGGATAGTGAGATGGAGTGAGTCCATAAGAGTCAAAGAATTCGCACACGCGTTGATCCGCATTTTGATAAAAGGCCAACCAATGCTTGCCAGGTTGATGAGAGCGATCACTATTGACAATAAGTGTCTTGATTCCGGGGATGAGCAGGAAGTAAGATCATCAGAAAACACACCATGTAAGGGAACGTAAGAAGATTGGAGGAGGCGATGAGCAAACGTTTGACAACTACACTGAATAGCACAGAGAAAATCATCTTCGCACATACAGGCATTGAGTAAATGTTTCTCTTGTAATTGATTCATACCCTGCATGATTCCTTCCGATCTCCGTGTTGCTTAACCAGTCTCCCATTCAGCCAACGCTGAGCTTTAATGAGACGGTGTTGATAAAGAGATGTCCAAGCGATAGGAGGAACGTGATTCTCGGGCTCCTTCACCATGACTTATGAGGATGTCCATGCGCGCCAACACTTAAATAGCGGGAGGGATATACGCACTGGAGATGACAGCATTCTCCGGTGTGACGGAGAATTGTTCGTCATGAATGACAAACATTAATAAATCCATATTTTGCCGGTCGTATTCTCAAATTGCAATTCCAGTCCATATTGACGTGTATTGGTGGGTTGAACACTATCGATTTGTTTATCCAAGGTACAGTCAAAGGCGATAAAGTAACAGTATTTGTTAAAACTCTCCAAATCAATACCACATGATTCATTCGTGTTATAGACTTGAATCGCACGATTGAATTGACTGTAGGCAATCACGTCATCTTTGCAATTGATGGTGCCTCCTGTCATGATGGCTCCATTGGTGGTCATGGTGACTTGAGAGAGTCCATGCCTTTCAAAATAGAGTTTACGACTTCCTGATCAAACCAAGAGTTACTGGGAACAACCGCGAAAAATATGAGTTTATGACTCAATAGAGCAGCCACATTGGTAAACGTCTTCTTTTGTACTCCACTTTCAATCGTTTGTCGTTGGACAGTCATGCCATTGTAGCGATAATAAATGGCTTCTGTCTTGCGTCGATTCGCAGTTTTCAATTGCAGTTCTGCATTCGGTGTGAGCATGGGCATATACAATTGGAAAGAGGTGATTTTGAACTTGTACTTTGTAGAGGTTGTCCCTGCAGCATGTGCCATATCATAAATGGCATATTCCGGTTTATTCAAGGTGAAAATGAGATCCAGTTGCATGCCTGGGGGCAGAGCAATCACTTGTTGGAACAAATTACATTTCAGGGAAAGTCAAAGGTACGTTTAAATTTGTGGTCTGACCATTGTTTGAGAATGGCTTGATTCAGTGCATTCTCTTTATCTGTAAACTCTACCGCCTTAGTCTTTATCGTCTTACTCGCTGCATCATACTTCGTGTCATACATCACTTGAGGAACAGTAAATCCTTGTGTGACCATGTGTGTATTCTTCACATCATTGGTATATTGTAAAAGATTGCTAAGGTAAGCTCTCAAATAATACAAGTCATTGCCTCCTTCAATGGTGCGTTCATTCAAGCGGATAGTAATGTCGGAAAAGAGGGAGTGGGCCGTATTGTTGATAATAATTGCCTTCTCTGACGTCTCACATGGCACGTCTGCTCCTTTAGCCGAATCATGTTTCATGAGTTGTACTTCCACTCGAAAATAGGCATTGCATACATCCATCCAATGAATGGCTAGTCGAGGGACCGTGAATTGAATGGTACCGGGATTTTCCAATCCATTGACTGGTGTCAGAACGCTCGTATGCTGAGAAGTACTCGAGACATCGACTTTATCACTTTGGAATACATCGTAACGCGCATCCAATAAGGCAGGGGTTTCCGCCATGCTTGATGGAACGGATGTCCTAAGATTGCTTAGTTCTTAAAAGAGCATGCGTTGTTTAGCACCTCCGCGATAACGCCCCATCAAACTTCCTTTTCCCCATTTCGTATGATGGGCAATGGCCACATGACCACGGCGACGTTTAGGAGCAGGTGCTTCCACCCGATCTCCTTCTTCATCCGTGAAGACGCGTTTCCGACTCACTTTATTTTGAATAGCTTCTACAACACGTTCGGGAGCAGTCTGTAAAGTGCGTTTGGCGAGCGCTTTCACACCCTTTTTGAGATGGTGAACTCCTTCTTGTGCGGTAGAGCTGACAGCATCCGTGACAGCTTGTTTCGCAGCATTGAGAAACTCTGTCGTACGTAACGATTTTCCCAACGTTTTCTGTACCGTATGTACAAGTCCCTTTTGCGAAGGTTTTCGCGATGCTTTTCGAGAGGGTTGTCGATGTGTTTTTCGAGAGGGTTTTCTGGGAACACTCTTTTGAGTGATTTGGGCAGACGGATGGATGGTTTCTTGACACCAGTGACACCGGGTCTAATCATGCGTGTTCTGTCCAAATCACTTTATTCCATCCACCGCGTTGCATAAATGAACCTCTTCCAAACAATCGTCCAGAGGAATGTGTCGGTGACGGAATAAAAAGAGATGCGTCATCGTGTCTTGATGTGCTTGGGAACAGACAATTACTTAATTGCGCGACGTCGAAGATGCATTTTTACATAGGACCGTCCGTCTGTCATAGGGATGGGATGACCGTCATCCGACATGAGTTTGATTTCAATATCTTGCACCTGTTGACTTTTCACAGGGAGATAGGTGACATTCTGGAATTCATGATGAATACTATCTCCATAATCTTTCCCCGTGTAGGGAATCACACACATACAGTTTGTTTTCATACCTCCTACATAATGATAGCCTACAATATTACAATACAGGAGAATATTGTAGGTGAAGGCATTCAAATTCAAAGGGGCAGTCGCTTGCTGTGAGGAGTGAGTAAGTCTGTTTTAAACCCAAGAATGTCTTTGAGCAAAGGATGGAGTTTCATACTGTAGTGTGGGGGTACGACCACTGAGACAACATGGACATGAGGCGCCAATGTAGTGATAGAAAAGTGGAAATTGTGTCCATGCTGTCGATTCTGATTCAAACACTGCATCAACGTCTTCTCCGAATAAATACCGCGTGGAATGTTGAAGCGTGTAAACATGCTTTGTTCTCCCTGTTTGCCTTGCTTGTCTTGTTTGCCTTGTTTGCCTTGCTCTCCTCGCGGTGAATCCGTTTTGACAGGAAGGATAGAAGATGTAAAGACGGTCGAAATCGTCTCAGGATGATCCTTCAATGTCCCCACACTAAAGCTGACATCCACGGGTATTGTCTGAAGGGTATTGATGAAATTGACGACGGAGATACCGCTTCCCATTGATCCCCGTGGACTATGGGGATGGAAGGAACCAAGCGAATTTTTTTGAAATGATTGGCTCTATTTTCAGGAAACAAATTGGGCTGAGCATTACTCAACAAGTGAATCGTTTTCCTCATGCATGGTTGAGTGTCACTCTGTCCATAATTACCTAGTCTCCTTACGGCGGAGATGGAGTTTGAAATAGGATCGTCCTTCATGAATCGGAATAAATTCGCCATCATCACCACGCAACACTGAATTTCAATCTCATCAATAGCGGATGTAAAAAATGGGGGTAATAATCAATATTGGACACTTCATACGACACCATTTCCCCCAAACGTTGTTTCTCTTCAATGGGGTGAATTTTCAAGATTTGGTTTCACGTTGTCCTCCTCCCACAATACTTTCCGCCACAATATTACAATAGACGATAATGTTGAAGGAATTGGGAGTCATACTGAGGGGAGAGAGTGTTGTCATTTGTGTATTGGGTCCATAATAGGATTGGGGTACCTATACGATAACTCAACGCTTCTCCAAAATCATAAAGGCATGTTCCGCGGTTTTTTCACCGTCAAATAATGATCTTTCGAGAGAGAGAGGGATACATCCGTCCACGCCTGTAAATTCACCTTGGAGTTTAGAAAAGAGTCCTTCCAAGGTATAACTCCCTTTGGGAATGCGGACACGATGAAACGAGGTAGAAATGTCCAGGGTGGGGTTGATGTAACCTTGCCGAATCATGTGGTCATAGATGTGCAACGGTTTCATGGTCTTGCTATAGAGATGAAGAAAAGGGCGAGGTGTGGGATGTGTATTCACCATCACCGATTGAATATCTTGTTTTTCCCACATCCACTCCCATCACTATACCATCCACTAGATAAAACATGTTTTCTTGCCAGCGTTCCATCATGGTCGTCATGAGCTGTTGCATATCCTCACTGAACCATCCAATAAAGGAAGTCAATCTATCTTTGCAGACTTTCAGGTTGGATCCTTCTTGATATGCGACAGCGGGTGAATACAATTTCTTATCAGAGAGTCTATCTCCAAAAAAGCAGGGTTGTAAACACGTATTGGCCAACAGCTCTTTCGAATCGTAAGCATAAGGGAAATAGGATTTCTGAAACAAGCGATCCAATTCCTTCCCTTTCCATGGGAAGAGGATGTCGAGGGTGTGGTTCCATCCTTTGGCATTATCAAAGGTATATTCCGGTAAACCATAGATGTGTAATGTCATCCCATGGGTGACATGTTTTGGACGTTGTTGATACCGACGGTAACTTGCAGAACAATGTTCGGCGTTTCGAGTGTATACAGGTTAGTTCATGATAGGTGAACATACCATATTCATGACTATGATTCAACATGTGTTGCCAGAGTTGTGGGGATTGATTTTCAACCCATACCCTTCCGCGATTTTAAAGTGAAGCACGTGAAAGACGCCCACTGTGGTATACGTCACCCACACCATATCAGGCAGGGGGATGGCTTGATTGAAAGCTTGCACAAAGGATTGAAGGGTATAATATTTTGTGGGTAAATTGAATCGTAATGGACTAGGGAGATGAGATAGGGTATGAAAAATCTCAAAAGAGTCGCCATGTTTGATGTTGAGAATATTGGGATGCTTCTTATCCTCGGTCTTATACTGTTGTGTAGGTTTTCCGTTTCGAAGCAAGACATGGGTCCCACTCAATGCATAGGAGACACTCTTCCTTTCAAAGAGCGTGTCCAATTCCATGGTTTGTTTCTGAAGGATAAAGGAGGGAACATGAATCGTGCTGAGAGGGATTTCCAAGATCCATTCGTCCCACACGTAGGTAGTCACTTGTTCTGCTTTGAAAATCTCATAGGCTTTAGAGTGTCGGTCCATCTTGATTTCCATATCGTCCGTGCAATCGATGGTCAGTTCATAATGATAGGACATGGATGTAATGGTCCATGTCATGGGGGTGGGGAAGATGGTATTCAAATAGGTTTCCAACGAATAATAACCTGTGGGGACGATAGATCTCCATGTCGTATCACTCTCTACATTCTTGTAATAAAACGATTCAGGTCTAGACACATAAAATAACAGTTTGTTCCCCTTGATGAGTTGACAAAGATCCGATGTCAACACAGTCACTTCTGCATTCACCCTATCTCGTTCACGAACGATCTCGTCAAGATTATCAGTTCCTGCAGTGGGTTTGAATGCTTTCACTCTCCTTCTTAACGTTGCCAACCGTTCCTGTTACACTTCAAAATCATGGAGAAGAGTCCCATACAGCTCCATCAAATCCACCAAACTATGATAGGCAAATACATTATACGTGTTGTAGATATGATACTTTTCCGTAGGGGTGAAGGGAAGGGCATGTTGCCCCGTTTCATGCTGCATATCCGCACCACTGGCCAATACATTTTCTTTCCCATCTTTAGGATGGGAATGAACTAAATGATGATGAATGATGGGCCGTTTTGTACCTTGTTCCTTTTGAATCGATTGTCGAACATTTTTCAATAAGACAGAATCGAACAATCGCTTCTTGGCTCCGAATCGTTTAGAGACTGAAACACCTTCCATCTTGTGTTGACGTAGGTGTCGCATCATGTTGCGGTACTTTGCATTCAGTGTGTTGATATAGGTAGGCAAGAAACGGGTGGTGACTAAATCAGGAGCGTCGGCTATATGGAGGGTAGGATCGATTTTGTGTAACTGTGTATCAATCTTGTCATACAATTGATCAATACGGTTTCTGAACCATGACACTTGTTTTTTCTTGGGATGTGGATACTTCTTTTCACGTTCTTTTGGGGTGAGTGGATTGAGGAACTCCACTGGGAAAATAAATTGATTTTTCGTGGTGCGTGTTGGTAAAGCAATCCATTTTTTAGAGGCCAAATGTTGCATTCGGAAAAAGGTGTGTTGGTACATTCTCACGGCTTTCATCAACGCTCTCAGTTTAGGAAGAAGGGTGCGAAGATTATGAAACAGGCCTATATGCCCTCTGGGAATAGGAGGTGCCTTTGCATTGCGTTTGAGAGAACTCACAAAGGTATCGGTCCTCATCCACATAGCACGTGTCGTATCATCACTCAGGGGTTGTATATCCTGATAGTCACTGGGGGTGCCATGGTAACAGTGGCTATTTTCTGCAATTCGGAGAGGATTCCATAATCCATCGCAGACAATGTATAATTGGAAGCATGCTTTACATGAAAGGACAACCTGCTGGACGAATGAAACACTAATTTCCCCACACCAAACCATTCTAATTGTTTGAATAAATTGAGCACTGAGATTTCATTTCATCAACCTTTCAATCCCATGTTTGGCAAAATGGCAGCGGTGTAAGGGAATCACACTGAACCAATAGTCATGGGCGGGATATTTCTTTACGTCACATTCCTTTCGATGAATGGAGAGTCGTGTATGGATCCGAACGACATCCTTCAACGATAAATGATAGACACATTTGTCCAATAAGAGTGAGGCCGCCAAATGAGGGGAAAACACAAGGACGTAATGAAAGGCGGAGAATTCCTTGATTTGAAATAGGGAAAATGGGACAATGTCAATCACATAGACATCTGCTTCCTCTATGCCATTGCCTCCATAATACAAGTAGGATGGATGTGTCGTGACAGTCAACATGCTGGAAATGGTGCGGCGTGTATATAATTCCAACGCTGTGATCATGGGGACTCGTTTCACTTCCTCATCGGATTCAAAAATGGTGTGACGACGGACCACATTGGTCCCTTCCATCGTATAATAAGGCAAATAGGTCTTCAAATCTTTCGTATCCACCATTTTCCCCACGGTAATATAACACAATCTTCGGGAATCGTATCCACATTATTCACATACCCAAACTCTTTCAAGCCTACTTCCCATGTTTCTCCTTTAGGAATAAAAAGTGGATTTTCCAGTCGTGTAAAGAAATGATTGGCTTTATTGTCATACAAATGGGGTTGAGTATTGCTCAACAAGTACACATGTTGTTCCTCATGCAGTTCCTGCATGATTACAATTCAATAGCGGCGTACATTACCTAGAGGTTCTAAGTCTGTCACCCATGAGTTCATCGAGGCCGGATAACCTTGCCAGTGCACAAAATATTCTGGTCGTCCATTCCGACGTCGGGTCTTGAGCACTTTGTCCACTTGATAGACTTCTTCCTCCCGATGAATCACTTGTAATTCCTGAGCATAAAAGGATCCTTTGATCTCTTCTCCACTCAAGTCTTTGATCTTGTACATTTTGGTACCATGAGGGTTCTTGAGAATGTTGGAGACAATGAACTCTTCCGTCGACCAATTCGCTTCATACCCTCGTCCAAACGTTCCTTTATCACGTGAAATACGTACCCGTGCTCCCACAGGGATAGACTTCCTCGGGACTGCATCCTTTTTATAGTTTTGTCGGAGACGTTTCGCATTGTTTCGTTTCACTTCCTCGGCATTGGAGGCATTCACATCCATCGGGGTGAAACTGTGGATGAATGGGTGCTGTGATTGTATGCATACATGACATCTGCGATATAATCCACCCAATTCTTGTCATTGGTGGCTGTAAAGATACGTTCCAATTTATTCTTGACAGTACGGTTCAAGCGTTCGACATGAGCACATTTATAGGGACTGTAGATGGAAAACAATTCAATAGCGTGCTTGTCCAAGACGTCTTTTACGGTCGGTTATAAAATTCACGACCCTGATCCGTTTGTAGTCGTTGCGGGGTGGGAATGGTTGCGAAAATGGCTTCTAAAACCCCCGACACTTCTTTGGCACTCTTGGTCTTGAGAGGGAATGCCCAGGCTTTGCGTGTAAAGATGTAAAAACCATGAGAATATACTTGTAGCCACGATTATGCTGTGCATACTTTTGATAATCGACAATATCCGCTTGAAATTGAATTTGCGGACCGCGTACACGATACGGGTGCAAAGGCTTAATACGATGCAATCGAGATTTGTGAAGGGTGTAGGTCGGTTGACGCATTAACCATTGTTTGACTTTTGTTTTTGAATAATGTGAAGCAGCAGCAAGTGCATTGACGCTTCCGTAGCCAGCGGGATGTTTGGGATTGTAATAAATCTTGTGCAACACGTCCTCTATCGACACAATCTGCTTGGTATTGACGTGGGGGTTGCAGATAGGCGGTATTCCCGTTGGAACAACAATTAAAGCTCGCCGTGATGGTGTACTGTGTCTCTGCGCTGTCGTCTGCGTTGCCTTGGCCGCAACAACGTCCAAAGATACGCGATAAGAATGAGGAGGCAATTGGCGCGGCTGCCGTTGCCATTACCTGAATGGTGAGCCATAGGATCCCAATTCAAGAACTCCTTTTTTACTTAAACGAGTATTGATGGACGATTTCAAGGGAGATCGCTTCGTCTTGGGAGAGGTGACAACCGAAGGTTGACGACTTTCCCTTTCGATCGCTTGAGGACGGTGGATCTGCAACGTGCGTGAGCGGAGGTTTTGTGACGTGCGTGAGCGGAGGTTTTGCGGTGTGCGTGAGCAGAGGTTTTTCTAATCGCTTCCCATGATCATTGTCCAAATTGAAAAATTGGCGACGAAATTTATCGAACAAATACATCCGAGCATTCCATGCAGCGATATTATTGGCAGTAGGACGGTGACGCACAATATCTCGTGCAATACGATCAAGATGGGCTTGTTGAGGAATCATCATCATGGTTCTCACCCCCTGATCTTCCGCTTGACGTTGTAACATGGTCGACATCAGTTGGGTACTGTCACCACCGCCACCCATTTGCTGTCCGCCACCGGTGTGTTCATTCATGTCAGATTTGGGAACCACCACTAATTCACTAAAGTCCATTTTCGTTTTATTGAGTCTTTTGCTTAACTTAAACACAATCATAGGTGGATTAAATAAGTTGGTGCGAAATCGGTACTCAAACGGACAATTTGTAGTGAAATCAATAAAGAGGTAGGCATAATTCCCATACTTTTGAACCAATGTCGTTAATATATCATGTACGACGCTCATATTGCCTTTCGGGAGCATTTTTTCCCATGAATTGAGCCAATTGTTGTTGATTTCTCGGATTATTGAACGCGACCAAATAATGGACATTGCCATTAGCATACGTTGTTCTTTATCACCATACAAATACTGTGTGATTTGTACTGCGAAAACCGTTTATGATGAGATCCTCTTAAAAAAAATCCCGTCACAGTTTCATTGTTTTGAGATTCCTGTTGTAAATCATCGAGAATAATTAAATCATTTTCTTGCAATTGATCAAAATCATCTTGGGTAGGGACACATTTTCAAGATCACCTCTTGTAACTCTTTATGAAATGGATTTCTATCCCATAATACCACCAGACTTTACGAATGGGTTTTTAAATAAAGTATGACGGTTTCTTGATCATATTCGCACAAACGTGGACTTTCCCGATTTATAGGACCCGAGACAATCATGGATGAGTCATTCTCTAAACGGAAATCCATCTTGTCAAATCATAAAAGTCAGACATATATTCCATGCATCATGTATTAAACATAACTTAAAATTGTTTCCAGAACATAGAATCATTTCCAGAATAAAGAAGAGGTGGAATAAAACGTCCACGTGTACATGTTTTAAAGAGTGAGTTTTCAGAGCAGTCACCATTTCACTCATCAATGTCCTTTCCATGTATGGGTAAGAGGATTCATATTGTACCGTGCAAATGCTTCCTTCAACATGTTGGGAAAGGCGCGACGATGGATTTCGTAGGCACTACGCACAATGAAATAATGTTCAATATAGTTCAACACAGACACTTCCATTGACACACTGTCCTGCTTTGTACCATGAGGATGACACATACCACTGACTCTCCTGCTTATGTTCCACCATATCCTTGAACATTTCGAGGAATCGATTGATCCATTTCTCGGCTTGTATTTGATCACCGTCAAAGATATGCAGCGCGTGTAACTCTTCCCGGATGCGAATGTACACGCCGAGTGCTTGCGCCATGGCATAATCCGTCCGCATCCTCCTCCGTAGGTTGAGCACTCCACCTTTGAGAAAGCATGCTTGTCATCTCATCCTCCTTTTCTTTCATAAGTACAGTGCTGTCCTCTGATTGGGAGAGATGATCGAGATCCTCTATAAAGTGATTGAGTTCCTCCAATCAATATCCTGTTTAGGTTGCACCATGTGTATCAGATTAAATAAACCACTGGAGGGAATGGATGCCTTCTTTATATCGAGTGTTAGCTTTGTCTTCCTTCTTCTTCTTCTTTTCTCCACCGCTGTGTTCTGACCTTCCTCCACTGTTTGATACGGACTTGAATTTGATCCACAGTAAAACACAGTTTCAGAGTCTTTGTCTGTGGATTACAGTATATGCTGTGACGCGGAAGATGGTATTTGCTTGAAGGAAGGTATTCGCCTTGAGATTGGAAAGAAGATGTCCAAGAGTGGCCAAACTAACCTTCTTGTTCTTTCCATTCTCCTTCATCAGGAAGATAGGTGTGTCCTGCTTCAGCTTCATAAAGACACTGTCATAGGCCGATTTCTTGTGTACATAACCGAGACAGGAGGTGAGGTTGTAGGTAGATTCGGGTTGGACTTGTTTGTAGAGGGATTGTATCGCATCTTCCAACATCTCCAGATCACGTGAGACGGCTTGAGAAATGGTGAAGAGGGAGGAGAGTTGATCGGAACCGTACCCAGCGTCATTGTACGTTTGTGCACGCCATCCATAAAATCCCGTGGCAAACACGAGTTTTGAAATGTCTCGTCGTGATTGCCAATCCATCGCATCCATCATCGCATTCTCTCCGCGAATGGGATAATATCCAGTGGTACCCCATTTCTTGCCCAATCCCCGCCGTGTGATGGGCAGAGGCTCCAACTGTGGATCTGCCTTGGTAAGGTAGTTCTTCTCAGCTTTCCCATTCGTATGGAAATAGGGCTCCGTCGCTTCAACAAAGACTGGCTTCGATGTCGGTGCATCTGACGAATACGTGACTTTCGCCTTCTTCGCGAGAGGAGCTTCCAACGTGTTCGTACGTTTACCCATGACTGAATGAAAATGCTGAAATGGCTCAGTTTATATAGAGTTGAGCGTGGGAAAATTTCTTCTCATTGGTTGACGCCCACGCATACAAGTGCTCTGATTGGTGCTCCGTCAAATTCACGATGAATCATTCATTTTTGGTGGTGTACGGGGCTTGTCCCTTTTTGTAGGGCAAATTCACGAGATAACGCTTGATTTCATGGGAATTTGCTCAGTCATTTTACGATAACATCGGTCGATTTGGTGTGGAAAAGTACCTCAGAATTCTCGATAAATCACCTGATTTTACGAGGATTTGTAACAGAGTGTGTTCTTCAAAGTCACAGTGAATCGATTGATATCATGGGAAAATAACACATCAAATCCGTAGTATTTTTAACGATGTCATGGGAAAATCATCCTTTAAATCTTCGGTATATCGTTTGATTGCATAGGAATTTTACTGTGTGAACGTGTCTTATTCACACTCTTCGGTAAATCGTTCGATTTCATGGGAATTTCATTGTGCGGTTTGGTGGGGTTGAGTATAGGCGTTTTGGACACATCATAATTGACGACTTCCACATCGAGTAAGGGTTTTCCCACTCTCTTTAGTTTTTTGATATCTTTCATCATTTTTCGACCAGATAAGAGGGTAACCAAAATGAATATGACGAGTGTAAAGAATTGCGATAGGGTTTCTTTGAATGAACCAATGAGTGAACATTTTAAATCTCCTCCGTTGGCTGTTGAAAGTGTGTTCGCTATGGATTGAACAGTGTCCATGATGATAGTGTTGATGACGTGGGTATGGTTTACTTAGTGTTTGGAGCCGATCGATGCATGTAAGGCTTGTTTGAAAGCTGCTGGATTATCGTGATATGCCATGGCATAGGCTTGTGCGAAGGGGATTTGTTTCTTGTTAAATTTCCGTTTTTGGCCCAAGTATTTGCGAGTTTGAGGGGGTGGTTTCACAAATTTGCGGAGAATTCCTTTGTAAGATTGAATAAACTCGTGCTGTAAAGGTGTTAATTTCCCTGGATTCTCTCGCATTTGCTCATGAGTGCTTGCATATCCTTGACATATTCCTCAGGCAAATTGATCGACATGACGGTTAATTTTCTTTTTCGAGCATCCTATCCCTGAACTTAGGGATTTCAGTACATTGGTAAAGTCCTGACGTCGACGTGAACATGATTCACACTGACACGTCATTCTTGTCTATCATCCTCTATCCCACATAACTTAGTTTACATGGCGTTCACCAAATTCATGTAGCGTGCGTGGACGTCTGCATTTTGGTTGGTTAAGTGGGCAATAAACTCTTCCTTTTGAGTCAGCAAGTCACGCATGCTTTCCAATGTCTCATCCAAATAGTCTCCATTGCCATCTGTACGATTGGGTTCATGAATGTGTTGATTAAATGCCTCTTCCAACACGTGCAAGATGCGTTTGCGAGCATTTAAATGACGTTCATGGAGACGAATAGAATCGTCCAACAGTTGAACAATGGCGCTGTTTTTCAAATTGTTCAGTTGAATAATGTACTCGTGGGAGTTGTCAATGACAGGTGAATTGACTGGGTAAAACATTCTTTCCTCCACGGGTGTGCGTCCATGGGTTGTTGAGAGGTTCCTACCCCCACTGAGTGTTGTTGTTGAGGGGTTCTACCCCCACCGAGTGTTTGTTGTTGAGGGGTTCCCACTCCTCTTGATTCTTTTTTTGTTGATCAACCTCTGGATTTCCCACTGTGTTCGACATGGCTTGGACATAACTGTTGTGATCATTGGGTAGTTATCAAATGTTACATGACTTAGTGTAGGTTGAATATTCTCTAACGATAGAGGACTCATATCAATCTCATTCGCAGCCATGGCTAACACATCGGGCGGCAATCGATTCCATTCTTCTTGTATTTGATGGACCGTATGGGTGGGATCCGTGGGAGCATCCACTCTGGCTCGATCGTCAACCATACTTTTCACGACAGCTTGAAGCATAGCGTGAGAAGGATCAGGTGTTGCTAAGGTGCGATGATCCGCTGGAGAAGGTCGAATGAGTGCTTCTAGACTATCGTCTGCATCCAAATCTGTATTCATAGGTTGAGGGGGTCGCAAGGGAGTTGCACGACGTGAGGCAGGTGATAATTGTCGATCTTGTCCTGTCAACGTAGAGGATACCTTCAAAGAGGATCTCGGAACATGCTGTTGAATAATATAGTTGAGTTTGCTCACATTTTCTCCCTCCATTCGCTCGTTTAAAATATGGGTATGTTGACGCGCAAATTGTTGAGCTGTCTTCCTATCCACCGTTCCATCGAGGGTTTCCCCGCATAGGCATGCATAGATGAACTCTTCACTTGCTTTTATCTCTTCTTTTGATTTATATTTTAGATGGTGTGAATTAAAAATATGTCTTCTCAGACGATCTTTTTGATAAGGCAATTTACAGATAGGACATCGGGTTATTCTCAATTTTCGCAACGTCAGGGTCTCTTCACTTTCACGCGCTCCTCCCTTCATGGTTGATTTTTGTTGTGTGTTCCTGTGCATGCTTAAATACATTTGTTGGCCATTGAAACAAAATACTGAAATGAGCACAGATACGATTCAATGTCTCTTTGATATAAATAAGACTTGCTGCTGAAATCACACGTTTATGATACAGCTCTTGTACATAGGTCAAATGTTTTTCATTCATAAACTTCCATAGTGTGTCCTCATACAAAACGTCATCCTCAAAAATAGCCATGAGTATATACACACGTCCCACGATGGAATAGCGGTCATTCAGTACCAATTGATTCAAATAGACGGTGGACGTGTCGGTAAACTCTTCTAATGTGGGGATATCATTGCCTCGGATGCGTTCATCGAACCAAAAATCAATAAGGATCTTCATCCGCGCTTGGTGCGAAGGAGTGGTCGAACTGCCTGTGGGCGTGATGTCCATCTTCCACGCGATCGTCTTTTTCGAAGATGTCTTGTCCGAATAGGGCGATGTCGTCTTTTTTCGATAATAGGGTAGGAGTAACATGATCTTATTTGAGAGAGCGTGAGGATCCATAACTTAAATAGTCACTCATCGCGGTGAGTATGCGTACAATCTCTCTCAGAAGAAAAAGGAGTACCAGTAGCATGTTTTTCCAAATCTATCAACCCCAATAGCAGAATGCTTATAATATTGAAAAGCAACATGATTCATACAACGACATTCTTTATTCATACTTAGTCTGCGTCGCTTACATATTCTTCTTCTTCTGATGTCCATCCAACAGAGAAACACCAAGAATCTCTTTGTTATCACTATCCATAAATTCATAGTCCCATACTTTCTTCAGTGAGGCTAAATAGTCATCCATTTCTTCGACGTCACTTTCATAATACCGTTCACTGGCACCCATCAATGGTGGAGAACCATTTCTTTTGTATTCATAAATCATGAATGTATCCATGGAGAGTTCACATTCAGGCTTCACTTTGATCTTTTCCTTCACATAGGGAATCACTTTCTCCAACATCGCGTGCGGTTGACATGTCGTTTTCGGGTAAATAATGAGCTGATTTGGATAGGTGTACACGTGAAAGTCTTCCATCATGTATGTGTCTTGATCGTTTCTCCATTTTTACCTAGTTTTCCAATCGATAGGTGCTCCGATATAGAATGGGGTACACCCAATGCTCTGTTCTGTGCTCCGAACATGGAATGGGGCACGTCTAATGCTCGGAGCAGGGGATGGGACATTTGCAACACTATAAAGCCAAGTCGAAAATGTTCCACCTTCATAACACTCGTGAACATACAAGAAGATGGTCGATCTCACCGGATTAAGGGTTCGGAACGTGTTAGAAGAGGCGATTGTGATCCCAGACACTCCACCACCGACCCCAGAAGAAGATGATTTTCCAACGGATCTACCCTCTCACTGGGGCTCCATTCCCGATCTGGACGGACCGTATTCCCTCCCGCCAACACCACCTACCATCGATGGACCTTATGTGTTGCCACCGTCACCCTCCGTCACCGATCCCGGATCGTCAAGTCTGATCGGCGAGAATTGGGAACTTGACTTTCTTTACGATGAGCAGGAGAATATTCCTCCTAGCATCGATGACTATCCTGATCTCGATCTTCTATCCACCCGCCGTCCCTTTCGCGAACCATTGACGAACCTTAGTGATTATTTGAACCGTCGAACAGAGCTTGACAACATCAACGAAGCCATCGCCAACTGGGACAGTGTGGACTTTATAAGTGAAGTCAGTGACTGGGTTTTTTAAATGTAATCATTCTTTCTATCTTGTTTTCTTCTCAATAAACATACATGGTAAGGTTTGACTATTTTATTCAAGGGTGAACTGGGTTATAGGACATATCATGATGGAATAGAAGTTAAAATCAATGATTGAATTTTAAGATTGGAAATCGTTCATAAAATTGACAGTGCTATCATTCCCAAGTCAATGATTATCAAAAATAACAGGTCATTGGAATAATATTTTATTATAGAGATGCACTTTCTTGAGTTATTTCACAACATGCATTATTCTTGCACAAGGTACGATGTTCGGCATAATCACTGAAGTTACAATAATGAACAATATAAGACTTGTGGAGTTGTCCATTGTCCACCGTGGTTGATTCATGCATCACAGTGATGTGATCAACCTTGGTCCAGGCCCATGCAGCTTCACAGGAATCATAATTTAAATACAGTGTATGCACATAAAGTCGATAGTGTAGTTCAAAGCAATAATGAAGGAGAATCTCAACCACATCTGACAGTGCACAGTGGTACCCATACTGTACTTTGGCAGCTTGCGTTTCTGTGAGTGCTTTCCCTCGGCGTAAATGTAACAGGGCTCGACGGTACGCTTCTTTCCCTTCATACTGGGAATGATTTCATCCAGTTGCATCCGCGACGCATATGTTCCTTGTAACCAAGTCTATACACTTCACTATCCCGCATACATGAGGTGAATATATTCCAATGAGAGTCAATGCGTTGAGACCATTCGGGGAGAGAAATACTATCCATGGTCACTTTTTCCAAGAGTTTTATGCTTTTCAACCAAGCTCTTTCCATCTCCGATAATCCATTCCCTACAATCAGTTCCGCGTCTCCATACTCGCGTGTCATTTCATGGACCCAGCCATTAAAACGGTGAATAATCACACTCTCTTCTGCACCACATTTTCCAATCACACGTGGGTTGAGCCGTGAATAAAATGAGTCGCAAAAACATCACACCCGATGTTTCATGTTTGATAAAGTCATGGAAGCGCGATGTAATGGTCACATATCCACTCGGTTTATCATCTCTGGGTGTATAATAACACCAAATGGCAGCGACTTCCTGCATGGGATCTCCTTCCGTATCAAATACGATGAAATTGCGTACCGGCTTCTTCTGCTCCACCCACCATTGTTGTACTTTAGGATGATCAAATGTAATGGAATAAGAACCTTGCATGAGCTCGCCCAAATGCTGAATCCGACGCATCGTGAAATGAATCTCGTCTTGTGTGTCTCGACTTATATACCCGTCCCTAGGATGGTGTACAACATGATTGGTTTAGCGATGATGATGTCTCCTTCGACGTTTTCCTCCTCCTGATATTTTATTCGCTAAAGCACTTACGCCTGCGGCACCGGCTGCACCCGCTGGTCCCAAAGCTGCAGCTTTCCCTGCGGCAATAAGTGCAGGGACGAGGGGGAGTAAAAATGGGAGGATACCTCCTCTTTGTTTACGACTCCCGCGGTAGATTCCACCTTTTTGTCTTCGGCTACCACGGTAAATTCCCCCTTTCTGACGACGACTTCCGCGATAAATACCTCCACGTTGCATGATTACCGTGATAGGCTAGATGTCCCTACTTAGTTCTTCATTAATAGTTTCCCTAACGTTTTTAACTTTCCCAACTTGTTCCTATTTAGATCGCGTTTCAACCGTTGCCATTCTTCCTTTATCATTTGATTATTGGATTTATAACGTGGTCGCCACGCTGCTGGCAACAACGTATTGCCCAAATGACGTCGAATCAATTCGCCTTTATGTCTCTGAAAAGCTTCATGTCCTCTACGATGCATTTGAGATTTTATATACCGTTTCACATGTCTTACAGTTCCTCCTCTCTGGCGTCGTTTACGACGTGTCATGATTAATGTTTACGCTTCCCAATCATAACTTAGTCACAACAATAGGAGATTCATCACTACATTTATTCATCATCCAAATCTACATTATACGTGAACCAATTCAATTGGTTCTTAAAAACAATGGGATTCAGAGGTCTCCCTCGTTTCTTACTAAAGTCAAATGAATATTTGCGTGGGTCCCGATTTCTATTCTCTGGTCGAAGCGAGGCTTGGGGGACACTATTCACTTCCTTGGGTGGATTCGGTTGACTCTCATATATCCGTTTCAACTTTTCGCGCTGATTTTTCCATATTTTCTTGGCCATATGCTCCTTATGCAGCGAGACAAATTGACGGACCTTCTCTTCCTCCACGTCACGGTGCAGCATCTCACCACAGACACACATATAGACAAAGTTGTCGCATGCCTCATTCGTCTTGCTACACGACGGTTTCCTTCCACACCTCCTGATGTTTTTTGCAAACCTGTTCCCATAAGAAGAATGCTTGGTACATGTTATGACACCAGGGACAGCGTGCCAACTTCACTTTTGACAAGTCGTACGGATATGAATTCGTACTCTCCGGCTCCACTTGGCGATTCGGGTCCAAGGGTTCGGTGGGCATATACATGCTCAAATAGGGACATAAATGTTCATTCCATTCATTCTCCTCCTCCTGTATCTTCTCATCACAGTACCTGCACCGACCCACACATGGGTGTTTATGGTAAGCTTCCATATTATAGTCTTGTTTGCAAAGCAAGCAGGTGAACTCACTCTCCTTGTCGCCCCAATAACCTCTATCCAGTGAGCACTGATGATCGGTAGTCCACCATTTCCCACAACGATCGCAATACTCCTTCCCTATCTCCTTGCGTCCATGACGGATGCATTGTGAAAACAGTCGGAAGCGTTTATTGCAAAACTCGCACTCATAATAGGGTTGAGGGCGGGGACGGACTGTGGTTCGCCTCTTCTTTGTTGGTGGCTCCATTATATCGTGGTTCAGATCATGTATCTTACGTAAACAATGAACCAAACCCAATGTCAATCTGCATACACAAGATTCCTCCAAAATAACGACACTCCAGTTGAGAACGTAACTTCTTCTGCAACGAATCAATCAGTTCTTCCACGTCCCAATCGTCACCAATGTTCAAATAGCGATAGGACACGCCCAGTGCACCTTTGGGGAACTTTGCAGATGTTCGAATATCAAACAAGAAGCGTGGTCCATACAGTATTACATTCAACAACTGAATACGAAGCTCTGCAATAATCTTCTCTAACGACACACTCTTCTCCTTTGTCGGAATAATATACAGTGTATTACAGTTTCGTTCCACAATAAAGTCTTTCGATGAATAAGGTGTATAGGATATCTCCTCCTTGGGATGACGTGTCGCAGCTAGAGGGCGTAACGTTAATGTTGTCGACATATGATGAGAATGATTTTCTCTGACAGCGTCTTTCCTTATATACCCTGCGGTGACTCATCACACGTGCTCGGCGCCGCGTGCTCCGATTGGTGCTCCGTGCTCTACCCCCAAGTGCGCCGATGCGTGCTCTGATGCGTGGGCGTGTGCTCTGTTTCCTGTCTTCTTCGCTACCCGATGCGTGGGCGTGTGCTCCGATGAATGGAGCAGGTCCTGACCTTTCGTGAAAATGGTGCGGAAAGGGGCTAGAATTGGCTACTCTTGTGGTCAAAGAAGCATGGAAGTGTGAATAAGATCAATAGATGCGTTGGAGATATATGGAATGACACTCTTTGACTTCTCTTGATTTGATTTTACGTATTACCTCTTATTTGTTTAAGTAGTGATGGCTTTCTGTAAATATTGTTGCCTTATTGATTTTTAACCAGGTCGATCTCTCATTGTAACATTCATTCCGTGAACATGCTTACCGATGGTAAGTGAAATGCATTGGCTTAATACAGCAACGGATGTTTTTCTTTGTGCCTAACAACAACGTTGCACTAGGACCTTAAGATTTCTACAGTAGACACACCTCTTTTGAAGTTGACGAGAGGCATTTGCCGTCACCAAAACCGTGCTCTGTCTGAACATGTGGTTTCTTTTCAATGATGGAGGGGACAAAAATCGCAAACCGCAAACGTTCTCCGTCTGAATTTCATAAAAACAATTGAAGGAGTAATGAAATCCTGCTTGAATTTTGAGAGCATGAGTAGGCGCTCTCTACATGAGTTTTTGATTATATGACAGTTTTGACCGCTTTGTGAAAATACATGTGAATTTTTTGTTTGGCGATGAGTATTTTCCTTCGCCTATATTAAATTCCTAAAAAAATAGATTAATATTCACCTTATATACCATGCATTCTTTTTGAGCGCAAATACACTTCTCCTGTTTCCTCACCGAAAACAATTAGAAAATCGAAATGTTGACTAGTTTAGTCGTCTTAAACCTAAAACTCACCAATTTAAAGTCATTTGGTAAAAAAAAATAGTTGGGTGGTATTATATGGATTAAGAAAGCTCGGGTTTGATAAATATGTAGCAAGGGAAAATAGTAGCACAACTTCAATAACAGGAACGTTCTTAGAAATACGTGTATCTATAACCTATGTCTCTTTTAAATTTTTAGCAACAAAGTCAATTGAATCTCACAGTTTGAGTAGGCCTCCTTCTATTGACAGTGACTGTAGTTGGCAGTTCAATTTTCCAACTAAAATCCTAACTGCATTATAGGCTTATACGATGCTATAATAACAGTTCCTTTACACAGAAGATCTGTTTGGATATAATTCGATATATTTGATCAAACTTTAAATCATTATAAGGTTTGAATTTGACATACAGTGGTTGTGTACCTTACTTTTATATTTTCTGAACACGTCAATAGCAAATGTGTGGTGTCGCTGTGTTCCATGTAAACTTTTCAACATCCCTTATTCATTTTTTGCGATCTGTTGTCACACACGTTTAGCTAGCGAGACGACTCAGAGACTTTCATTTCATTTCAACTGTAGTAGCCTACTTGTATGTTGGTTGCTGCCTAGTGAATTCATAGTTTTGAGAGTTATTAGTCCATACATTTTTGTCGTAAGCTTTAAAAATCAACCACAAATATGAAAAGTGAAATGTGATGTTGACCACTTCAAAGTTATCATCTACGATTGGGTAATGATCTCTTCACTGTGAACATATTGTGTTTTAGATTCTTTAGATATTTCTTGCTGTTTTTATGAAGCCAAACATGATATCATGCCTTATAATGTCAGTAATCCTAGAGCCGCATACTTTGGTCAGTGCCATTAAGATGTTAAGAAGTGTTGACTTTATTCATGCGAGTGGCCTTGGCTTTTTCGATAATCAAAAATGGACGGCTATCATAATCAAAAATCATTCGCACACTTATTAATAGGAAAGTACACGCTTCTGCCCACACGCAGGAAATCCTGCGTACCTACCTGCTATGACTAAACAAGTCGCTAGCTTTTGAAACTTTGGGGGATGCATTTGATTAGTTCTCGGAAAAATGCACTTTGCCTAAAACGACGCTTCAAACCTCCTAAAAAAATTATTGCGCCCAATATATGTTAATCCAATTTTCATCAAAATTTCATTTTATTCATTGATAATTTCACTAATGGTTGATTCTCCGCTAAGCGGTGCACTTTTAAAATATTTTTGTCGCTGTCGGTTTTCTATGTATCGATTCCCACCAAGTTGACGTTTGATGTGACTCACGTGATGACAAGGTCATGGTTTTGGCGTATAATACAAGTCAACTGGTGTAGCGAAACATTCTGGACACAGCAATCGACAACAGAAAGTGAGTTCACTCTTTTCTTGTTAAATAAGCATGTCGCCAACTAATGTAGTTACGTTTAGCAGTCTGTAGGGAACACATTTTCTAATCAATCTGAACACTTTTACCTTTTTGACTGAGTAATTGATGCCTCGTATTGGATATTCAATAATATTTACCTATTCGATTTGTGTACAATGATAATAACGGCATTAATGATATGTCGCCGCATTTTATATAGTCATGTATTTTCCGTAACGATATTCATAAATATGAGTACAGAAAGACAGATATACCAAAATGTTATGATCTGAAAGTTTATAAAGAAGGCGACATGCACAATACGTTTGTTCATGTTTGTTTTAGATGATGATAATATGGTTAACCAACTATATGCCTATCTATTTAAGGGTTTCGTATTTGTTAATTTTAAAATGTATTATCCGTAACGCATGTTAGAATTTTCGTACATCAAAAAAGGTTAATGAAATTTTGTGTACTATTTGCGTCTGTGGAATACTTCGAGAGATGATTCATAATCTTTTGTCATAACTACTGCAACTTTACATGCAGCCATATTTGACCATGTTTGTATTTTCCGTAACGTTACGGAAAATACATATATAAAGGATAGTGCAGGATATTATTCATAGGCAAGAATTAAAGTTTGTTGGCATAATATATCATCTTTAGATATACTTCAAACAAATATCGGCTGCATATAAGTTGAATATGTTTATTAAAAGGGACAATTCCTTCTTATTGGCAGTAAAACGCAATTTAAGCTTACATGTAAGTTTGTTCAAATAGACGCACGTTCCTAAAGTTGAGTCTACATGTAGGCTATTTCTATATTTGATTTCTAATCGGATTCGTGGTTAATAACGTATTTCGTACGAGTATAAAAGAGTATAAATATACAGAAATATGCGCCTAAATTTAGTTTTATGCATTTTCGCATCAAAAAGGTGATTTACTCATTTATGCAAAAAAATGCAAATGCATAAAATCCGGGCCCTGAATTACATATCGTGAATTTTATTTTAAGTTAACAGTCAGTGATTAACAGTTGATTGTGGATCATTTTAATCTATACTGCAGCTCATGATTAAGAATTGATAGAGATCGAGGCGTTACATGTTAAATGTGCAATCGTATTCCACGATATGCTTATATTAATCATAATGCTTAAAAGATAAACTCGAAAAAAAATAGTTTATTAGTACATGTATAAAATCCGCTCGTGTTGTCATTATTCGAAAAAATATGGCTATTAACCTGTCATGCATGTTTTAGTACAATACTTCTCACAGTATTACACCGTTTATGTATGCATACCGGAGACATATGCTTACCGTGTACAGACTGTACACGTACACAATAATTTGTTTTCTTTCAGATTGAAATGCCGTTAACCAATGCCCAGCGGCAGAGACGATTCCGCGAGAGGAGGAAAAATGATCCACAATGGCGTCGAAGCGAGTCATCGAGAAAGAAGAAATATTATGTCCCAGTGTCTGAATTGACTGCGAGAGATGCAAGAAGTCGGCGCAGGTTAGTTCGCGAACAGGTGAGGAACTTTCGGCGAAACAAGCGTAAGAAGAAGAAATACAGGAAAACGTTACGACGAGAACAACGAATATTGAATCTCAGAGAAAAATAACGAAGAAAAGAGTCATGCGCATCGCCTTGAAGAGGAAAAGGGAAGTAAGATGCTTAGAGAAACAACTTCAAGCCCAAAGCAGAATAGCAAAACGGTATCAGAAGAGATATGAAAGATTGAAGAGCAAAATTGAGCCTAATGGAACTACGGACATACATGTACCCTCGCTTGCGACTCCCGTAGCTCCATCTTCCCCCAGATCTTCCATATATGCAACTCTGAGACAGGCCGGTGGTTCACCATCCAAACTCGACCCAGTACACGGAGAAATCTTATTTTCCAACGTTCTTTCTGCGAAGAACTGAGTCCTGATATGCTCTGTAACAAACCTGATTCCCAAAAGCGTATTACTTCAATTATACAGAAATATCGTTGCCGACGTTCAGCAGCGAGAATGATGAAATCGTCCAGGAATCGTTTGGTAAAGCGAATTAATACGTTCAAACGTTGTTCTATCAAACGTGGATCTCTTATTGTTCGAAAGTCAGTCATTGAATTCTTTGAGAGAGATGACGTTTCTCGTACTTGTCCAGGGAAATGAGATTGCATGAAAGACAAAGGAATGAAAGTCCAGAAACGGTACCTGAAGGATTATTTAATCAATCTCCACAAAAAGTTCCTTGATGAGAATCCCAATGTGAAGGTCTCATACTCAGCATTCTGCAAACTGAAGCCAAGATACATCATTTTGGTGAAATACACTAATCGAAGTATTTGCTTATGTGTATATCATCAAAACTTCTCACTCAAACTTCAGTCACTCAAAGAGAAAAATATTGTCTGCAATGTCGATCCAGATGAATATGTTAGAAACTTTACTAAAGAAGAAACGACGCAGCATTTATCTCAATTGCCCATTAACACAGATATATCGTTCTCGCATTGGTCAAGAGTACAACAAGAAGATGGAAAGAAAAGGATTAAACTTATCACTGAAACATTACCGGTCACTGAGTTTAGGAATCAGTTCGTTTGTGAGGATAAATCTTTCCGTGAGCATGTCAAATGTGTCATGAATCAACAGCATGAACAACGCGAATTGAAGAAAAATCTAGGGACCCACGAAGCCTTGGTGTTGATGGACTTCTCCGAAAACTATAAGTGTGTCTCAGCGGATGAGATTCAATCAGCGTATTGGAGTCAAGCTCAAGTGACGTTACATCCTGTCATCATATATTGGAAGAACGAAGATCATGAACTACAACAAAAGAGTTACGTAATTGTAAGCGATACCCTGCAACACAATGTAACTGCTGTGTATTCCTTCTTGAAACGTATAATTACTGAGATCCAACAGTGTTCTTCGAACACCATCAAGAATGTCATATACTGGACAGATGGACCTACCAGTCAGTATAAGAATAAAGCCATCTTCTCCATCATTGATCGTCATTCGGACTTGTTTGGAGTCAGCGCTTCATGGAACTACTGTGCAACCTCACACGGCAAGGGCCCACACGATGGTGTAGGAGGCTGCGTTTTACGAATCGTCGACGATGCTGTTAAGCACAACAAGGTCACGGTTCAATCGGCAGAAGAGTTTTACCATTACATGAAGTCCCAAGCAAGTAAAATCTCCTTCATTTGGATTAGCGATTCAGAGATCAAAAACAATGAAGAAGACATACAAGCCTTCAAATGTGCCGTTCCAGTCCCAAGCACAATGAAAATTCACAATGTTATTCCGGGTCCATTTAAAGGAGCTATCCTGTCAAGGCAACTGTCATGTTGTTGCAAAATTTGTATCCAACTCCTTGGAAACTGCGATCGGGTAATCAAGACCAAAGAACATACGTTTACTATCCTTAACCTACAACCAACAGCCACCAAAGAATTCAATTGCAACGATCTTCTTCTGATAAATGCCGACGATGATAACAGCGAGTTTTATCTATTCCAATTAAACGAAACCTTAATCGCCCATAAAAGATCTGTTTGCCCAACATACGGAACCCTGTTCCCGAAGGGTGAGACGATCCTTCAAGGCCATTATTTAGATCTACTGGAAGGTGCCGGTACTTATTATGCCATTCTTCCAGAAAAAGTTTTCCTGTCCCCTCGATGTGTAATCTACATTATTCGCAATTTTTGGTATTCTAAGCGTGACTCAGCAATCGAATTCTACAATGACATCCATAGGTACTTTCGCGTAAGATCATAACTCATTTGCATGTTCTCATTAGTCATTTTAGTTATTTGCGAGTAGATAGTTGCGATTTTGAATATATTCTACAGTTATAGAGAGTATAACTTGAATATATACTATAGTTATTTGCAAATAATAATATTTGTTTTGATTTTGACTTTTGGTAGTTGGGTTTGATATCGCCTTTTCGGTAATCAACTAATCGCTGATTCAAATCGATTTCATAATGACAGTAAACGTTATAGAAGAAAACATCCAGACTGTTCTATTCTCCTAAATGATCACTGTGAACTTCTTAGTGAAATTCGTTACGGAAAATACCATCATTCTCTATATTTCTATGATAATCTACAATCGCAATTTTCTCAGAACGCTAATTAAATAATCAAAAGAAAATATATAGACAACTATTTGAAATATTACATCAGTTTAGCAAGATTTGTACTTCAATTTCATATAGTGAAGACATCGTTACGGAAAATTTATATAATGATTTTTAATGAAATAATCATAGATGTAGGCCTATATATATATTTATATACGTCAGGTATTTCTGATGCGGTAATATGGATGTTTGTTTAAAGGTATAATGTCGCAGTTCTAAAGACTATTGTTGTTTATTGATCATTATGTGCTAAAACTTACAACGAAATTCGTTACGGAAAATACAATCATTCTATAAGTAATACATTTCTAATAATAGATAACCACATTTTATTCAAAATACAACTTAAATTATCAAAAGAAAGTATAGATACAACAATTTGAAATATTACATATTAGTGTAGTAAGATATGTGCTTCAATTTCATAGTAAAGATATCGTTACGGAAAATACATTAACTGTTTTCTATCCCTTATTGAAAGTGCTGTAAATCCGAGGCTTTGATAGATATGGTATGGATATTCTGGCTTTGTGTCTATAAAGATGTATATTAATGAAAAAAAGTAGTTTGCCAACTTATCTAACTATGAAATTTTTCATCTTTTTTTAAATCTAAAATGCACCGGTTAGCGGAGAATCAGCCTAATTCAGGCTTTCCAAAGACTCATCATGAACAAAAGAACAAACAGTTTACAGTGCAGATGTTCACGATGCTGATTGAATGAAAAATTACTATTTAGACTCGTCCTATCTGCATAATGATTTCATTCTACATAATGAAGCTAATTTCCGGATTGAGGAATGCTGTCAAAATAAAGCTCTTCCGAATTGTTAATATTCTGCAACCAACACAGTGACCATTGTATAATTCCGATTTTATCATCAGCCAAATGGGATAATATATTGTTGCAAATAGTGAGCCTGGGTTATTCATTGTAATTTGAGGCGGAATCCCAGTAAGGCTGATAGTAGCCAAGAAAACCAAAACGTCGTTTTTCTAATTAAAAGCGCTTAGATCTTTCGACCGGCACTGCCGGCCATCATCAGAGGAACTCGAGGAACTCTGATGATGGCCGGCAGTGCCGGTCGAAAGATCTAAGCGCTTTTAATTAGAAAAACGACGTTTTGGTTTTCTTGGCTACTATCAGCCTTACTGGGATTCCGCCTCAAATTATAATATATTGTGTTAATTGTGCATAATTATGTGAAAAGAAATTGGTGATGAGTCAGCTGTTTAGACACACCTGTCATGAAGTGCAGGCTTGACCTACTTATCCATTCATCGATCAACGGCCACCGCCTTCTTACATCAAGTCTTTCCCTGCAATTCAGTTTCTTGTCTTACACAATCTATATCTCTCTCTCTCACACACACACACACACATGGTCTCTTAGCTTACATGTAGAGACATTGAACACCAACATTCTATAAAAGTCGAACCCAAGCATCAAGCAAAGTCAGGGAACGAATTTCATGATTCATCTGTTTCAATGAAGCATGTTCAGCAGTAATTTCAGGTAAATAATGCTCCTGAAATTAATGTTGGGTTTGTTAAGACATTTTTAGGAAAAGGAGGCCTCAGTTCATATTCATTTGTGTAGGAAGGAAGCCCAAAACTAGCTGAAAGATGCGAAATCGTTGCACCATCAACTGGTTTTGGACTTCCTTCTTGCATAATTGAAAGTAAAATCTGTCTTTCATCTTAATCCTTCTGCCAAATTTCAATATATGATTAACATGCTCATTATAGTCGGCACATTTTCCTTAATAGAAAGAAAGTAAATTATAAAGCAGTGCTACTGAAAGTAGCTGTATATCTTTCTTCTCGTTGTTTCGCCAAACGGTCTTAATAACACTAAAATTGACACTGCATCTCTTGAGATGACCAGTTGGTGACATTTAGAGAAGTAAATAAATTATTGAACTATTCTCACTAGCGCTGGCATATTTTTCAATGTTTTTAGGCACACATTAAACCGAATTGTAAACAAGATGCCTGAAATATTCAGTTGTCATTTGTGACCACTTTATACTAACTCTGACATGCATGCGACTCTACGACAAAAGTCATGCTTGTAACACGAAAGTCAGTCTTTATGCACAAGAGTAACTTACATTTTTATCATTTCCAATTTGATTTTACATAAATATTCCATTTGATATGTTGGCCATAAAGAAACTGCAATGCGGTCATCATCAAAATTACATCGTAGACTTATGTAGGACATCGTAAGACAACTTTCAAGGTTGTATTAATACAATGGAATGTTCATTTACAATCTCAGTTGAAAAACTGGGAACATACCTGAATAGTTGCCATTTCATCCATTATCAGGAGTCATCCGTGGGCCTAGCTTGCATCTCTCAATATCGCCACATCTCCGTAACTATAACTTGCAGCCGATTCCGGGCCAATTTGAGATTTCCCATTAGCAAGTTAATGAAATTTCGGCTGTTTCCATTAATCACTACTTTCAACACACTACTGACATGTCATAAATCATTGAGCCTGTAACAAGAATGCTGCCTCTGTGGACACAAATGAAATAGAAAAAATAAATATTGAGTTCAAAAAATGGGAACATGCCTGAATAGCTTCCATTCCATCCAATATTGGGTATCATCAGCAGGCGTCGTTTACATCTCTCAACATCGACAAATCTCACTAAAAGTTTCAGCCATGTCCGGGAAAATTTAAGATCCCCAATTAGTTTATTAGGCAAAATTCCTGATTCTATTCAATGTCGCTTGTCTCACAGGTTTAAGGAAGAATTATTTCAATGAATGAAATATTGTATTACGTTACGAATGAAATAAATATTGTTTAGAGATCTCCTTGAGCTATCTGATGCAATTATTGCTGTTTATTGCTATATTCATCGATTCGCAAGATTCCTCCTAGTTAGCTTGATGCGCCATAATTTTAGGAGAATAACATGCTAATATGATAATATAAGCAAAATATTTTGAAAGTTATATTTAAAGGTCGTTCAAAATCCTTATAATCGATGTAAGTGTTGTAGAATCAGATTCACGTAATATTATGCTTAATGATATCTATATGGATCTGTAGAGATATTATCATGTTCCGGGTTTTTAATATCATACATTTCATAGTTATTTGTAACAAACAATGAAGCAAAACAACCACTTTTCACAATTAACTTTTAGTGAATTCATGCACAAGCAAGCCCTTTCTGTAGGAACATCCTACCGTCATCAAGAAAATAATCTAGTAACTGAGAAATGAATGCAGACAAATTTCTACATAAGATATTCAAAATTATAAAACTATTCTATGCAAAATCTAAGTCTATGACAAACAAAAAATGCGATAATATCTTGAAACACATTGATATACACGTAGACGGTAAAGGTGAAAGAAAAAGGTAAAACTGGGATTCAGGAAACAGAAGGAAAATGAAGAGCCACACTGGGAAAGTTCCTTATTCAAAATTGGAGATCTTTTCTTCTTGAAAAGGGCCTCCGCAATACGCATAAATGAAGTCATATAGTATAGTGACATCTTTCATGATGATTCGTCTGCTGCATTCATTACATTCAAGTAAGTGATCAAAGATGGGACCAGGTCTTCATACATGCTCTTGAAATCTCCTGCCCAGATATCATGTAGTCTTACCGATGTATGTGGTAGACTGATCACCAGTGCAGCACTTAAATTCATAAATCACCGATAAGACAAAGGACTTCGGAGTAGGAGACTTTAGAGGAAAAACTCTATTAATCTAGTACTGCGAAAAAAAAGACACAATTGGATCGCATTTTCATGGGAATCAATCTTTTTATGCGATTGCAAAACATTAAACTTTCTTTATCATATTATCTAAAAGTAAAAGACTGTCGTCTGCTGTTACCTTCTTCATTTGTTGATTCTTCTTCATGAGCTGTTTTTGGGATTATAATCATGTTCAGAGTTTCTCTCAAATGCTTTTCTATAAATCACAAGGGGTAGTTATTCGCTGATAAAATTTCTTTCAGTTTCCCAATTTCCTCATGAAATATAATTCTCAATTGCTGGACAGTCGAGATGCACGTCATATACAGCCGATTTCCAGGCATCTTTTCCAATTCATTGGGACATTCGAGCGAAAATTCAATTGAATATGTGCATTAGATGGTTTGCTGTACAAACCATATTCAACGGAAACTGACTTTATGTGTAACATGAGATTAAGAAATGCTGGCTTCCTGTTTTCTTCTGATTCATTCGAGAATTTCAAATTCGAATGTCTGGAATTGATAAAATCAAGGAAAGTGTCAATCTCAGATTTGTCATCGAAAACACAAGATGTGTCATCGATATAGCGTACGTAGAAGGAAGGCATGTTGTCATTGCAGGAAAACTGAGTCTCCATATGGTCCTTCTCCTGATGTCATGTTCCACAGAAAGTCGGTTTCGGTTGAATATAGTTTGCACCGCAAACCATCTAATACACGCATTTAATTAAATTTTTGTTCGAATGTCCCAATGGGCAACTTTCCCAGTGTGACTCTTCATTTTTTCTTTCTGTTTTCTAAATCATTTTTTTACCTTTTTCTTTCATCTGCACCGTATATGTCAATGTGTTTTGAGCTATTATCATAGTTTCTGTTTGTCATAGATTTAGATTTTGCATAGAATAGTTTTATAATTTTGAATATCTTATGTAGAAATTTGCATGCATGTATTTCTCAGTTACTAGATTATTTCCCTGATGACCCATGATTTCACTATAAATTAATTATGAAAATTTGTTGTTTTGTTTTATTATTTGCTACAAAATCTATAGCGGGCTTCCTGCTGGAAAATATTTCACATTTAGTACTCAGAAATGTGAATATTCTTCAATGTTATTTCAACTCAATGTGTTTGCCAAAGTGCTTATGTTTTGTAAGTTTTTCTCCACTTAATCACTTGAAATGTACCTTAGTTATTGCAGTTGAAAAGGTTGATGTGATAAAACACATGTAAAATAGTTTAGTTTCGTGAGAACAAAATATATTTTCAAATATGAAAGACCGAAAGTATGGCGTAAATGAAGCAAGCTGTCCGTCCTTTATAAAGGTCAGGTTCGTCATGCTCACACGTTTGGTCATCAGGTCCTCAGAACAACTTAGATATAGGCCTACTTGATCGTGTTCAGCGCAAGGCAGTTCCTCTGATAAATGATGCTGGTGTTATTTCAAATTTCGCATCACTCGGACACCTGTCCTCTCTTTTGTCCCTATTATCACAGGCTTTGTTCTCATCAGCTTGCGCTGTTACTCTGCGTCCTCGCACTTTTGCTGGATGCAAAGTGACTGCGCAAATCCATACCTAGTCGCTATTACTCATTGTCGTAAAGCACATTGTTAATAGAGATCTTCTTTCATAGGACAGCAAGGTTCTGGAATAGGCTTGCTTTGAAGGTATTCCCAACACGTACCTAGGTCTGTTTAAAGCATTCAAAAGAGACGTCAATACACTTCCACTAAGCTCTATGGAGAGTTGATAATTTGACGGTTTATTTGTCTTATGCATTTCTATAATACTATCTTAACATTGTATTTCTCGTTATTTCCAAATCCATCCAGTGGCGGGCGCGATTCCGAATCGTGCGACTCAATGCACAATTAATCAAAAATTGTGCGATTCTGAAAATTTTGAGATTTTCTCAGATTTAGTGATTAGAAGCTTACAATTAGTCTGGTTGGCATATTGTCCTTAATTTCTAGATCGTTAGTTTTATTATAAATTCGATCATTTCCATTAAAATTGAGATTATCAGACACTAAGCCTATTTAGACATCAAAACTATTCCTACCCTGTTACAAATACGATTCTCTGTCAGTAATGTTTGAGAGTGCAGTATTGCAAATCAGAACACTGAGAAAATGGTAAGAAATGGCGCAGGAGTCTTGAGAATCTATTATAAAGAATCTACTGCATTTGCTACGAATTACTATTCTCCGATTGTATATCTCACTTCTTATCACATCACTGAAGAAGTCTCATCGGCTCAACATATATGCTGCCTTCAATCCGCCTTTTGTGCATGCGCTCGAGTTCGTGACTATCAAGACGGGGAGAGAGAGCACGACATGCATCGACTAGCGTTTGGTCGACGCGATTTCCTACTTACATGCAGTATTTGCATTTCCCAACTTTGATTCTTTTGGTCTTTACCGACCATATTTTATCAGGTATTGGCCGTTTCTTCTATCAATCTTGTAATTATACATCAATCAACTGAACCAAAGTTTACAAAGTATTAGCAAATTTTCGGCTACATGAGAGTGCAATTGTTGCTGGAATTAAATTCATTGCATGCACATTAAATATAAATCAGGCATTGATTCTTATCAATATCTTTACATGCTTTCAAAAAGGAGATAAAATATCAAAGGGAAGTCCTTATGCTTGACAACATGTATGACTGCATTAAACTTGTACAAAACGATCATGTCTAATACAATCTAGCTATATGCTTTATATAGAATGATGCATTCGTGCGTTGTGTGGGAACTTACACAGGATTCCCATGGAGATTTCCTGTGGTATAGGAATGAAATAGTCCCGTCACACGGCAGTTCTGTATTATCCTTGCTATGCTCTAAGCACAGAATTAGATATTTAATTCTGTGGCTCTAAGGTTCGGCACCTGCACATAGGTGCTACACGTAGATGTCACAATTACATTCAGTGCAATTATTTCAAATATTAAACGATAGAATGGGAACATTTCCTAATTTTGTCTTCATCAAGCAAATTTCATTGAGAAGTCACCTAGCAAAAAAATCGATTAACTCCGACGCACGATTAATCGAGACGAGTCGATTAACTGCTCCCTCCACAGCATCCATCCCCATGAGTCATGCTATTATTGGTTCTTAATTTGTTGTTTTACATTTTACGACCCCCCAATTTGTCTATATACTTTTTACCACCTTATTCTAGTAATCAGTGTTTCTGTACTTAGTTATACAGTTCTGAGTTCTCCTTACTTTACTGCCATAAAATGGCTTAATTACTTAGCTATCTTCTTTATCAACTCCCCAATTTTCTTTCTTCCGTTTTCTGCTTCTTATCCATTGATCTTCTGCTGAGGGACACCTTTTGTGTATAGGCTCGCCTTCTTGCCTCAAGCTTTGATAAAAAGTGATATATCAGGATATTGATTTAGTAACTCAAAATTCATTTTCAAGATTTTTATCCTTTTATAAAATACTTAGATGCATACCTTATCATTATAACTTCTATAGTCAATTATATATCAATCAAGCAGTGATCAAGGCGTAGTATACGATGGGTGTTCAAAAAGTTCGTGCCAAAGTGTTAATCAACATACATTTTTCTATTTTAGTTATGTACATGTACTTTTAATTCGCGATTAAGAATAACTAACTAAAGTTCAAAAAAAAGAGTCACTTTTCGACGTAGTTTCCATTTTTCATCACAATTTTTCAGCTCGATGGCGCCATGTTAGAAATGCTCCTCAGACGAAATCCGTTGGCTTTTCGGTGAGAGTATTCTCAAAGGCTTGCTTCAACTCGCTGACATCCTTGAATCGCCTACCTTTCAATTGTCGCTTTTTGGGGGGAAGAGATGGAAGTCACATGGGGACAAATCCGGACTGAAAGGGGGATGACGCAGGATTTCGAATCCATGTTGAGAGAGGGTAGCAACACATTGGCGACTCCTGTGCGCGAGAGCATTATCGTGGTGGAAAAGAATTCGACGGGAAAGCTTCCCACATTTCCGCTGTCTCAGAGCTTCACGCAAGTTAGATAGGGCCGTTATGTAACGTGCTGTTGCAACAGTTTCGCCTGTGTTAAGGTAATTAATGTGGATAACACCTTGTCCGTCGCAGAACACGAGGGCCATTACCTCCGTTCTCAGAGATTTCTCCATCAATTGCTTAACCGGTGGAGATGATCCCTTGACTTTCCATTCCATTGACATTTTCTTGGCTGGATCATAACCGCGCAGCCACGTTTCATCACCGGTTACAATCCTCGAAACAAATTTTTCTTTTCTTGATCATAGTCGAACATGTTGATCATGTGATTGCAGAGCTGAATGCTTGTCTCGCGCTGTACTGTGGTCAATAATCGCGGTACCCATCTCGAACTAATTTTTGACATGTTCAGATGTTCGTGGAGAATCGAAGCAACAGATCCAATGCTGATGTTAGTTTCCCTCGAGATGGTTCTTGTGGTGACTTTGGGATCATCATTAACCATGCGCTGCACTTCCTCGACTTGAATCTGAGTCGTGGATGTTGATGGGCGACCTTCTCGGTGATCGTCTTCGGTTGATGGTCATCCTTCCTTGAAGCGCTTGACCCACTTCATGTCAGTACACGGTGCCATTGCCTCATCCTCATAGAGCCGTAAGAGGTCATCCGTTAGTTCATCTATGCTCTTGCACAGCCGGACGTAAAATTTGATGATCTTTCTTTGTTCCTCAATGACTGCAAATGAAAACCGCTACAAGAAGAAACGCGAGAACATCTGGATCAATTATCTGTATTCATCAGCGCTGCGGGAACGCTTGGCAGGTGTTGCGATAACAATGAAGAGTACTGAAATGACGTAAGTATAGTGCATCGATAGTCTGTGACAACGAATAACGTTTCGTATTGACTGATTTAACTTTGGCACGATTTTTTTTGAACAACCCTCGTACAACACATATTTTAGCAGTTGGTGGGATTCTTTAGCATGATCCTGAAAACTTGATTTTGGTCTTGATGTCATGTTTAAGTATATCTTCGTCTTTCAGAAGACCTCAATTGTCACAGGACTTTATACAACTCGGTTGGAGGGTTCACTTTTCGAAGCGAGTAAATAAATACTACTATTTCAACAAAACCTTGAACATTTCCTGTTGGAAGCTAACAATTGTAAAGAAGCGATTCAACGAGGTCCTCGGTGACTGTCAATTGCGAGACAATAAACAGGTGAGCATCTCCATTCATGCAGTTCCGTCTGATAACATGCCTCACAGGTGGCCAATGTTTGAACAGCCTTTTTTAACGTACCGGTACATGTAGTATATTATAGAAGACTTCATTCTCTTGCGCGAGATCTTTCGGTCTACATAGCAGGCCATTCTCAAGCGAATGCACTGCATTGTTGAATCACAAACGATTAACACATCTCGCATGAAATCACAACGATATCAGACGGATTAACAGGTACATGGTAGCAAACAAAAGAGCCCGTTAACATCTAATGAACAACACAATAAAGAGAAAGTCAATGAAAAACAAGCTCGAAAGAATGACCAGTCATAGATTGAAAGATCAAAGCTGAAAGATAATTGCATACATCAAGACGAAGTCATAAAAAAATTCACCAATAAACAAGGCCAAATGATGAAAAATGCTGAATAAATAATATGATACTGAATACTGATGAATAATGCTGAAGAGCAATACTAGAAGCAAAAAATCACGATCACAAAGAGGAAATATAGCGAAAAAGCTATTGTAAAATAAATACAAGAATATATAATACTATATAATAAGTATATAATAAGTATATAATTAGTATATAATTAGTATATAATACTAAATCTGCATATCAGAGACCTGGCTAGATCATCACGTTGATGACAGCTCAATCTCCATACCAGGATACCGGGTTCTCAGGCTTGACCGTGACAACAATGGAGGTGGTGTTGCTATCTTCTATCGATCTGATTTAAATGTTTCTATTGTCTCAAACACCAACGCGCCGAACATCAAATCTCATTTTCTCTGTTGCTATGTTGAAAACTTTCGAGCTTATGTCAGCGTCGTTTATCATCCATACTGGGGTTCCTGTACCGCCCATGATGTGTTTTTAAGTTTCTTACAAAAGTTTATCGATACACTGTCCTTTGACCACTTTATTGTGACGGGTGGCATCAATGACATGCGTCATTCCTTTTCTGATTTTTGCAGTATTAACAACTTGAAGCAAATTGTACAAACTCCTACTAGAGGAAAGAATATTTTAGATGTTTTTGCAACTAACCAGCCTGATAAGTTTGAAGTTCCGTCTCTTTTGTCTCCGTTAGGCCGTTCTGACCACAAAGGTATTCTGATAAAATCAACTGTTTGTATTCCGCCTACCGCTACAAAAGTTAAGGTTCGTTCTTTTTCTCCTTCCGCGTTTGCTAGTTGTCATCAATTTCTCTCTTCCGTTGATTGGGACGATTTGCTGTGTTGTGAAAACATTAATTTTGTTGTTCTTACGTTTCAACACCTGATACAATATACTTACGAAACCTTCTTTCCTGAAAAAACTGTACGTATGAGATCTAATGATCCTATTTGGTTAACCCCTTCGTTGAAAGTGCTTTCAGACGCTCGTGACAGAGCCCTTTCTCGTGGTCATTTTTCGAAATATCTCCGCCTTAGAGAGAAATTTAATCAAGCGGTCCTTAAGTCCAAGGGTTGCTGCTATTCCAAAATGCAGTCTCTTTCTCCGACCCAGACTTGGAAAATCAAAAACTCGCAAAGGCTTGTATCCCAGAATGTCAACGTTGACTTGCAACAAGCCAATGACATCAACGACAAATTTCATTCCCTCTTCACCGATTCTGACATTCAACGCTTCATTGTTCCCTCATCTCCGATTCCTTCACATTTTCAAGTTGACGGTACTCAAGTAGCAAATCTGATTAAAAGCTGCAAATCCAATTCAGTTGGTCCTGATGGAGTGCCGGGACGTTTTTATAGACGTTTCATAGACATTCTTTCGTATCCCCTAACGATTATCTACAATCTTTGTCTGAATTCATCTACTTTCCCTGATCCTTGGAAATTAGCTAATGTGCTCCCCCTTCCTAAAAAGAACTCAAACTCAGAATTTCGTCCAATATCCATTCTCCCTTTCCCCAGTAAGATTCTGGAAAAGCTGATAAAAGATTTTGTCCTCTTGCCTCATCTCCGCAACTTTTTTGATTCTAGGCAATATGGCTTTGTCCCCACAGATCACCGCGGTTGCACCAACGCTTTGCTAGAATTCGACTGAGTACCCTACAACATATTAGTCTGGCCACCTCTAACTCGTGCCGTATCTTAGCTGTAGATTTCCGAAAGGCATTCGACTCCATCAGCCATCTGTCCCTTTTGAAGACCTTATCTGAAGACCTCAAACTGGGCCCTGACATTGTCAGGTTTATCTACAGCTTCCTCGAAAATCGCTATCAACGGCTACCAGACCAGTTGGAAAGAAGTTCACAGTGGGGTTCCACAGGGCTCAATTTTGGGTCCCCTTCTTTTCGCTGTCTTTGTCAATGACATGCCATCCTTTATTTGCACCAAGCTGATAGCTTACGCTGACGACATCACATTGATTCACATGACTGATGATGGCGATGACTGTTCCTTTCAGAGTGATGTTGATCTTTTTGTTGCTTGGGCTGACAGAAAAAAACTCAAGATAAATGTTGACAAGACTAAAAGCCTTGACGTTAGTCGCTTGCCTGTTCCGTTTAACAATAACCGATTTTTATAAATGGAACTGTAATTGAACAAGTCAATGATCTCAAAATCCTTGGTGTCATTTTTAGCCATGATCTGTCCTGGAACTCTCAGTGCAAATATTTGTTAGGTAAATGTTGTCGGTCGTTATCTTTTGTTAAACGTTTTAAAGTACAATGGAAATGCTTCTTCGGTACTATGGCGTGCATACACTGGCCTGGTTCTTTCCCAATTGTGCTATTCGTGGCCTGTTATTTGTGATTTAAAAGTGTGTCAACTCAAAAAGTTCGAGCACCTATATAAAGTGGCTAAACGTTGGTGCAATACTCCCTCGAAACCGTCTCTCCATTATTCGCTGCAAAAGACTTGTACACGTCTAATAACAAAAATTGCTGACAATCCTGAAACGCATCCTATTGCCGAATATTTCGTCGTGAGGGATTCGAACTGCGGTCGAGTACGACACAAACGCAGACTATTCCCATTGAAGCGCAAGCAAGCGTACTATAACAAATCATTTGTAAAATTTTCTACGCTGTCATAATTTTCCTTTTCTTGTCAAGCACGGTGTATTCATGAAATCATGTACCGCTCGTTGTACTGAAATAAAGTGATATTATTATTATTATTATTATTAAAAGCTATTAAATAATCCTGAATATGTGATGCTAAGGAGCTAGATAGTAATGCTTGATGATTGGCAGAAAAATTAACTGATGGAGAAACTTAAAACAGTCTGTCCCAGCTGGTACTGACGTCACACTTCGTTTTGTTGCTACTGACAAGACGCCTGGTCCAGAGAACCTCCCTTGTAACCCATTTGCGCCAGGTCACTTCACGGTCAATTATACGAAGACCTTCAAAGTCAACTTGATGTTGATGCTGGTGCACATACTTCGATACTTCTGACCTCTGCACATCGATGTTGCGGACTGCTCGTTTATGCTCCTCCTTTCTACAAGAATACAAAAAAGTATTTTTTGTATTTTTCTTCAAAACTACCGAATGTACTTTTGTCAAACTTTCACAGGGTTAGTGAGCTAACCACACTAAATCAGCATGCAAGGTTTCAAGTCTGTTATATGTTTTCACTTGTCTTCAATTTTGGCCACCTGCGATCTAACAACCTCTTCCCAATAGCATGCTCAGACGATATATAATGTTTTCGCAAATGTTTTCGCGGCTATAGCTAATAAATAACTATCAGATATCAATAATGCTACTGTTGCACTTTTCTGAGCAAGTTTTGATTTGTGATGGCGTTTGATAGAAAAGACATTTGAAAGCTGTTTTTTAATCTGTGAATCTGGTTTCAGTGACCTGACATCTGCAGGAATATCAACAATGATCATGCAGAAGGCACAGGAACTTTTGTGTCTCGTAATTCAATGACCAGCACGCAGAATATGCTCATCGCTTTCTGAGATGCCCGTGACATTCTTCATATTACTGCTTTGCCCGTGGGACAGAGCGCTGCAAATTTTCTTTATTGTGAGGAGCTTGAAAAGATGAAAGAGACTGTACACGAGTAGAAACGTTGTATCCCAGTGACTTCTTTCTATGAGATAATTTGAGACCGCACGTCTTCCGAAGCAAAGGAGAAGCTGTTTTGAAATCGGACTTTCCGCACTTAGTCGTCCTCCTCATTTGCCGATATCCATCTGAATATTACTTGTTTTTCCGATGATGATTCTCTACGAGATTAATCCTTTATTTCTCCTTCAATCTTGAAGAAGTCATGGCAGCAATTAATCATTGCTTCGAATAAAAGTATATGTATTTCTACTGGAAAGCTTATCAATTCAATTATAATTATTTATATTGGAAAGCTCATTAATTTCAAACACTTATCGAATAGTGGCACATACATGTAAAAGAGATAATTTTACTTCTTTTGCTTACAATTGAGTAAATTTAATTATAATTGAATTTGTCGCTTCTCTTTGTTCAAGTGATGGTCTCTATCCTGCGTGCATCAAATTTCTATCAGTCAAAACTTTTTCATCAACCTTATAATATTTCAAACACTAGCATTAATGACAATTCAACATTTCTTTCAAATTACGTCTCGATATTAGCAGAAAGTAAGTTTTCAAACACTGCATAGAGATTCATGAAACAATAAAGCATCTCCAGCTAGAATCATCATACCTCTGTTGTCCAATCTTCTGTCATGACTTACCATCCTATGAAGATGCCGTAAACGAGAAAGGAAAATACCGGTAAAAGTCATGCTTGCGTTAAAGTATAGTACGTCCTGTCCGCCAAGGCTTTCATGAAATCAAGCATGATTGAGTAATTCCTGATATCAAACATTTAATACATGCTATCGAGATCAATTAAGATTATGTTCATTCTGTCTAAAATTTTATGATGTTTTAAAACTAGTTAGAGAATAACTACTAGAACCCACCCAACAATCAGCTCAATGGACTAATCTTAATGTAAGCTTAGAGTGATTACATTGATGTCAAAACTCTGAAACAAACAGAATGGAGAATTCAAAATGCATTGATCTTGAAGCTCAAATACTTTCACTCTAAAATTGATTGACAGTTGTTGTATCATTCTATTTAAAACTTTATTAATTTCTGTGCTATTCTTGATATTCAAACATCAGGCGGCGAAACATCTGGTGATACTACTCCTTCTCCGGCGTCATCAAATAACACTACGATGAGTAGGATGTTTCTTGCGTTTGCGCCTGGTAAACACAAAATTTACTTGTACATAGAGACCTCTTTGTAGTTTACCAATACGTATGTGTTCATCATGGAAAGTTTTATATTGGGAAAATAGCGAGGATGTCGAAAATGATACATTATGAACATGAGAGGAATTGAGAATAAAAGTAATAGCAGCGCCTTATGTCAACATCTTGTAGACAGACACAACGGAGAGGGCAGCATCGAAAATTTTCAAGTCGGTCTCATTAGTAAACTGTTTGACTCTCAATTATATCGACGACTAAATACTCATTGGCGAATTTTAACTTTCCTAAAATCATCATGATCTCTCGTCGTCTCCTCATTTATCGACCTGTGCAGACAATGATGACAGCAGACTCAGACTTCTTTTCCTAACAAATGCTAATTTAAAATATTATTAAAAGAAGAGCTTCTCCGGAAATGAGCATCTCTCAATGAAATTTGTGGCTTATAAACAGAAAGAAATTTAGAAATTATAAATTATTCAAAGTATATCTAGTGTTGTATCATTCGGTATAGTTCAAAAACTTTCTGTTTGAATTCAATTGCATCATTTGCTTAGTCATAAGTATCCAAATTTTCCATTTTTACTTGAATGTACCGATGAAACACAGCTTGCAGTATTACAACTTTTCGTGAAAAAGCTTTCATCATAGACCAAGTATATAGTAAGTAGAGTGCCGACTCAAAAAAGTGTCTGTATACATTGAAACACATTGGGGATGTAATAAATGAGGAAATACCACTCTACCTAATGTGCTTACTCTATGGCTTTCATCTTCTACTTGCTTGCCTATTCGAATTCCAACTGTAAGTTTCTCGGCAACAATCCTGTTGAGGGTACATACATGCATATACATCAGTGTGTGAATTGTATACCAAAAACCCGGTAGCCAGAGGCCGAAAATGAAATTTTCATAGAATTATGTAGTACGCACACCCTGTGCCTGCTACGAATCTGCGCGTCTGCCGAGTTCTACTTAGTTCCTCTTCTTGTCAGATAGGGTCAAATAAACAACATGCAAATCCAATGGGACGCAGATTGCAGTTTTTGCCATACTGAATGTCTACATGTATGTTTTCACTTTCTACGGTAAAAATACTAAATAAAGAGCCATAATTTTTTACTTTGAATGTCTTCAGGTCATTTCTTATCACTTTCATGTACCCCTGTCTATTTGGCTTAACATATTCAGATTTGGCAAGCCTCGTACTATCGGCAAACACCAACAATTTGACCCACTTTACCCATATTGAACCACATTCTCGTAGACATTGCCGATCAGAGGCATAACACATGACATCATAGGAAATGACCTGAAGACACTACATGCCAAAAATTATAGCTCTAGGCTTAGTATTTTTACTGTATATTCGAAAACACAGAAAAAATTCAATTTAATCAAAAACTGCCGAATTAATTACCTCCCGATACAAGCGATGACCACAACCGGTCCCAAGGTCTCGCTTATATAAAGAGTTGACGCTCGTTTTTATGCGATTAAAAGATGATGCATCTACAAGAGAGGAATGAGATACACGTAGTTGGAGCAATAACTGATGTTGGAAAGCAATACAAAGTACCAGACTTTGAGAGTTGCTGTGAAGCTTCATCATAAGATGAATTTCCATTAAAATTCAACGATATCCTGAATGACTATCATCAAAAATACAATACAATGCATGTGGGATTTTCAAAAATAATTTCTAAAGGAATTACACAGAAAGAAATTCAAAATAGATACATAATCAACTGCATGCAGAGATAAAAGTGCAAACCGGATGGCATCTCACATATTGGAAATATTAATGACTTTTTCCTTTTCAACAATCATATATTCATAACTAGCAGTACGACCACAAAGAGAAAATATTTTCATCAGAATGTCATCTCGGAGTGGGATCATTTTAATTAGAGCACATCTCAGATTGAGAAAATGATACAATGACAAACTATCATGACTGCAGTGCACTCCAGCATCAGTGTCTGCGTATAATTATTATCAAACAAAATAAAACTCAGCAATGCAGAAGCCTATTGTTAATAATCCTTCTTCTTCAGATAAATGAAATAATGTCTTCAAGAAAGAAAAGATCGCTCAAAGAATACCAACAGCGCTCTAAATCGCAGGTAAGTTCATCTGGAGCACAATAATGAGCATGCGTGATTTTAGGAAATTTTGACAATCAAACAAACACAACAATGATGTTCTTGAATTCATTTTCATCAAAATCAGGGCTACTATTCAACACCAAAACCTTTTGTTACATTAACTCTGTTCAACGTAACATGATCAACGAATTCATTAACGGATTGTATAGATGTGAAACCAACTTCAAATTTGAAAAGAGTAGAAAGCAGTTGAGAAGTTCTTCACACGCTTAGTAAAAAGATGATGCATTCTTTAGGTCCAATAATAACTTAACATTTATATAATGGAAAGCATCGAGGAAGCATTGAGCATCTAACGCTATGGTACCCATTGATGTTTGTAATAGGGGTGCGTGTGACTTTGGTATCCGCGCTTTTATTGCATCAACTTCAACCATAATAGAGCCAGTTTTAGTGTATAGTTTGTAATTTCTATGATAGTATTACACTGAGATTCTATGTGCATTCATCACACGTACTCATCAGCGCTTCGTAAGCATAATTTGTGTAGCGAATATAGAAATCTTTGTGTCCTAATGTACATGCATTGTGTTACTCGTATTTCGAAGAGCAACAGCTACTAATATAGCAAAGCATGAATAACAGGACTCTAAGTTTTCTAACAGGCCTCTGACGTACATTATATAGAACAACCGCTATTGATACAGAATCCGCTATAGATACAGCATAAAATGAATTGAAATAATTTGGTGATCCTATTTTGTTGCTGTTCGGAACAGGTACAGATTTGCCGCAAAAAATAGCCACTGTTAAGACCTGACTTCTTATGAACTAATGATTCTGATTATGCGCTGTTTTCTGTGTTCAAGGCATTTCCTTCATTTCTATGCTCATTAATTCTCTTCATAATGTCAACTTTGCATGTAGCAACATAGCATTTTGAATTTCTCTTTAATGCACAACGGCTCATATTGTCTCACCAATGACTTCACAGCCACTACCATATCCGTACACAGCTTCAAAGTGCAATACCAAAGAAGAAAAGGAGAATTATTTAATCATTCTGCGATATTACTCACTTTTAAACTCATCCCTCCCCCACTAGCAAAGAACCTAGTTATAGCTCTCACCAGGCTAGACGTAATTGACTCTATTGAGAGCAGTGATACCTCCCGAGACGGACAAGGTCGAACATTAGACCCTGTGTACCTTCTCAGGCGGGATGCACATGATAAGCCATCAGCGGTTAACAGAATTCCTACATTCAAGTTTCAATGAGAGCTGGCATACAGCATAAGCAATAAACAATAAGCCATCAGCCATAAGCCACCTTTGATTACGGACGCTCACACGATAAGCCATAAGCCGCAAGTCATAAGCAATAAGTCGTAACCCGTTTGAGAATCCTTGAGCGATTATATTCAATAGAACCGAAGTTGTAATAGAATGCGTCATTTTTTATATTGAAGCTGTACTATACTTTAAGCTCTTACAAAAATTAGAAAAATATCATTCTCGTATATTTTTTTCTTCTACCTTCATCTATTACATGCCATGAGAAAAAAATTGTGAAAATGACATGTGAGTTATGGCTTATGACTTACAACTTATGGCTTATACTCCTATGGCTTATGGTTGATGGAGGATCGTGATGCGACTTGCGAACGACGGCTTCTGGCACATGGCTTATGGATTATTCTGTGTGCTTCCGACCTAAGTCAACAACCCATAGAAATTGATAACGATAATAACTTCAGTAGTAAGTAAAACTCCACTTCTGGATAGCGCAAGATGGCCGCCGTCGCTGACGTCCCCCCCCCTCCTGTCCGTCGAGTCGGTCGTGGTGTGCCGCCGTGTTGCTTCGAGTCTGACGTCCCCCCCCTCCCCCCCTGTCCGTCGAGTCGGTCGTGGTGTGCCGCCGTGTTGCTTCGAGTCTGACGTCCCCCCCCTCTGGCCGGCCGTCGTAGAGCGCGGTGATGTGCTGTCCAGGTTGGCGTGGTGTGGACTGTCGTAGCTCACCTGAAAAAATCCTAAGTGTCAGAGTGGCTTTGTATGGGTAAAATTTTGAAAATTTTCCAAAGTGTGTCATTTCGACCTGGGACCTTCACCAAAACATTTTTCATCAAATTTCACTGACCCCCCCCCCGACAGTGATCTTCTAACTTTGGTTCTAGTGGACGGATTTTGTCTTACAGATACTCGTTTGAAAGAGGAGAAAAAAATGCTCGACGCCATTTTTGCCGCGAGTCAATCGGACCAGCCGTTCAAAAGTTAGAGCTGTTACAAGATTTTAGGTCGGAGCTCACCTGAAAAAAACCTGAGTGTCAGAGTGGCTTTGTATGGGTAAAATTTTGAAAATTTTCCAGAGTGTGTCATTTCGACCTGGGACCTTCACCAAAACATTTTTCATCAAATTTCTCCGAACGAGGGGGGAGGGGGTCAGTGAAATTTGATGAAAAATGTTTTGGTAAAGGTCCCAGGTCGAAATTCGGAAGTTTTAAATTTTCAAAATTTTCACCACACTGGAGCTCTCACACTTAGGAATTTTTCACTTGTGGCATGTTACATGGACATGTGCTGACGGACCAACTTCCCGTGGTCATATGAAAATGGTTCAGGTGTCATATGATAGAAAATGATGAGACAAATCTTTTGCAACAAACCGCATGTCGCTACGATGAATACTTTTGGAGATACAGCCATTTTAATTTTTCTTCCGAGCGTATATAAACCCCCGACAACGTAAGTCTGATCATTTCATCGAAAGACGAGGTAAGCGACGGTCGTCGCCCTGAGCTCCCGATATCGGGTGTTTCAAAGGACTCTATCTTTTGAAGTAGGCAAGCTATCTTCTTACTTCAAATTTTTTGTGATAGAGTTTGATAGTGTCTTTACTACTGATAAAATTTTTTAAAAGTAGTATGAGTAGTAAAATGCGGAATTTTTTAAAAATTCTTAATTTTCAGTTTTTTCAAAGTTTTAACATGTAGACTAGGGTTTTCAAGTATGCTGAGTTCAAATCTGCTATCAGATTTGAAATTTAACTAAGTCTAAGGCAGCTTTGAGGGGTTAGATCCCAGCTACTGATCACTACCTTTGAGTCGGCGTTGCTGTTACCACTTCGGGGCGGTGACAATGATGTCTTCAGCTGTAAATAGCGGGTATCGGGGAAGATCTCTCACTTCCCTAGTGATCAGTACAAGGCCTTCGGGCTGTCGACGGCATCGAGTGCCACTCACTACACTCAAATCTATCATTCCTCACTAAGTGTAATGCTTTAGGAATATGACTGTACTACATGATTCCAAACTTATACAAATTTCATTATCTTACAGTTAACAAGAAATCTCAGGCATGGCCAACGATAAGAATCGTAAATTCCACATCAAAATGTGTGTGTGCGGTCGAATAAATCGCAGTGCGGACGCCAAGGCGCATGTGAAGAAGGCGGGCACTGACCACATGATTATCCTGAATAGGGTTGCGTGCGTAAAGTGTAGAGTGTTGAAGGGTGATGAGGATGAGGCGCGTTTTTACAGAGTGCATGCTGACTGTAGTGGAGGTTTGGTGAATGACTTGCGATTCACGCAGTTGATTGTTGAAGAGAGGGAGCGAATGTTGGCGATAGAGCTAGAGGGCAAGGTTGAGAATGTTGTTGAGAATGTTGTTGAGAACGATGAGTTGGCGAGAGCAGTTGCGTCGTTGGAGGCTGAGATTGGGCGAAAGAGAGTACTTAAGAGTGATGAGGATGATGTGGATTTAGATAGGGAGCGTGTGAGGAAGCGTGTGAGGAAGTTGAGCTCTTCGTCGTCGGAGGTGTCAAACATTGTCATCACCGACCCCCCGCAGAGCTCATCTTCCCCAAAAGTGAAGAGTGGTGGGATTCGTAAGCAGTCGGCCGAGGTGGTTGAAGGATGAAGAGAAGAGGCATGTATCGCAGCAGATGGCGCATGATTTGTTGGTGAATAAGTATGAGAGTTTGAAGAAGGTGAAGGATGAAGTCGTGAAGGAGTTTGGATGAGTTTGAAAAAGAAGGAACTGAAGTCGAAGGAGGTAGCGGATGAGAATATTCGAATGAGGCGTAGTGTGACTGATTTGAAGAATAAGACGCGAGAGTTGGAAGAGAAGAATGATGACTGTGAGAAGAGGGCGAGTGCTGCGGAGAAAAGAATGAGAGATGCAGAAGCGAAGTTTGAGGAGATGATGAAGGAGATGAGTGTGTTGAGAGCGAGGAATGTTGAGTTGGAGAGGACTGTGGCTCGGCGGGGTGATGAGAGGCAGGCGTTTGAGAAGTTGGAGCGCATGAGGGATGAGTGGAATCGTGTGAATGAGGATAGGTTGTTTGAATTTCACACATCCCTATTCGGGATAATCATTTGGATGGACAAGTCCTTGTAAATCAAAGTCTCGACGAGTCCATCATATGCTACAAACGGCCATCCAACTAAGAAATGCTTACATGCCAGCCTGAGAATGCGCGGTCATCTGCACAAATTCTCTGTTAGAAAGCGCGCGAGACTACCTAAGGATGGCTAACTTTGTAAGTGAAAAGTAAATAAGATAGTATATCCTATTCTAATACATATCATTTTCATTGCAGATCTTTGCCCTCCTTCACCACCCCATCACGACACTACCGATAACGAACCATCGGCTCTCTTAAGGGCCACCTAGGGGCAAGACATGATAGAACCTCCACGCGGTTTGCCCTGGGCAGTCTTCGGACTGGCGAATACTATCATTAAGTTGAATCTGCTCTCATTCAACATGAACGTAGCGTCGCGTTAGAGGGGTATATAAACCACTGCCTCTCATTTCATTTCATTTCAATCATGCAGACGCCGAACAGTCAAGTCAGCTCTCCTCGCGGACCGCAGTTAAGGCCGCGAAATTTATTTGAGGAATTTGTCAGGCTAGAGGAGCAAGACAGAGTCCACAATAATCTTGCTCGGATTGGCAATCCGATGACAGCAACTGCTGTCAATCCAACGGAATGGCGCTACATTCCACTTTTTAGCCACGTGCCAATTAGCGTGGAAGTCGACACTGCTACCAAAGAGAGAGTCAAAGACTCTCTCAGCAGAATTGGTAGGGTGTAAGATGACGTTACTCCCGAGAACGAACCACCGGCTCTCTTAAGGGCCACCATGGGGCAAGACATGATAGAACCTCCACGCGATTTGCCCTGGGCAGTCTTCGGACTGGCGAATACTATCATTAAGTTGAATCTGCTATCAGTCAACTTGAACGTTATGCAGTAGATTGCTATCCCTGAAGCATTCTGATTCGCTGTTGAGCAATTCATTGTTGAAAACCCTATATAAGCCAGAAGATTGTAGCGCTTCTCATTCAATTTTAAGTCACGATGGAAGCAACGTCTCCTGCCAACAGCATTCCCGTCTTCATCGATGAAGACAACGACATTCCCGAGTTCATCATCCTCGACGAGTGGGATGAAAGGGATGAGAAGAAGGGAGAGAAGAAAGAAGAAGAAGAAAAGAAGAAGAAGAAAGAAAGAAAGAAGAAGAAAGAAAGAAGAAGAAAGAAGAAGAAGAAAGGAAGAAGAAGAAAGAAGAAAAGAGAAAGAAAGAAGGAAAGAAGAAGAAAGAAGAGAGAAAAGAAGAAAGAAAAGAAGAAAGAAGAAAAGAAAGAAAAGAAGAGAAAGAGAAAGAAAAGAAAGAAGAAAAGAAAAGAAAGAAGAGAGAAAGAAGAAGAAAAGAAGAAAGAAGGAAAGAAAGAAGAAAAGAAGAAGAAGATAGAAGAAAGAAGAAAGAAGAAAAGAAAAGAGAAAGAAGAAGAGAAAGAAGAAAGAAAAAGAAGAAAGAGAAGAAGAGAAAGAAGAAGAAGAAAGAAGAAAGAAGAAAGAAAGAAAGAGAAGAAGAAGAAAGAAAGAAGAAGAAAGGAAGAAGAGAAGAGGAAGAAAGGAAGAAGAGAAAGAAGAAAGAAAGAAGAAAGAAGAAAGAAGAAGAAGAAAGAGAAGAAAGAAGAAGAAAGAAAGAAGAAGAAAGAAGAAGAAGAGAAGAAAGAAGAAGAAAGAAAAGAAGAAAGAAAGAAGAAGAGAAAAGAAAGAAAGAAAGAAGAAAGAGAAAGAAGGAAAGAGAAGAAGAAGAAAGAGAAAGAGAAGAAAAGAGAAGAAAGAAGAAGAGAGAAGAAAGAAGGAAGAAGAAAAAGAAAGAAGAAGAAAAGAAGGAAGAAAGAAGAAGAAAGAAGAAGAAGAAGAAGAAGAAGAAGAAGAAAGAGAAAAAGAAAGGAAAGAAAAGAAAGAAAAGAGAAAGAAGAAAGAGAAAGAAAAGAAAAGAAGAGAAAGAAGAAGAAAGAAGAGAGAAAGAAGAAAAGAAAAGAAGAAGAAGAAAGAAGAAGAAAGAAAAGAAAGAAGAAAGAGAAAGAAGAGAAGAAGAAAGAAAGAAGAAGGAAGAAAGAAGAAAAAGAGAAGAAAGAAGAAGAAAGAAAGAAGGGAAGAAAGAAAAGAAAGAGAAAAGAAGAAGAAAGTAAAGAAGAAGAAAGAAAGAAAGAAGATGAAGAGAAAAGAAGAAAGAAGAAAAGAAAGAAGAGAAAGAAGAAAGAAGAAAGAAAAAAGAAAAGAAGAGAAAAGAAAGAAAGAAGAAAGAAGAAGAAGAAGAAAGAAAGAAAGAAGAATAAGGAAGAAAGAAGAGAAGAAAGAAGAAAGAAAAAGAAAGAAGAAGAGAAGAAAGAAAGAAGAAAGAAGAAAAGAAAGAAGAGAAGAAGAAGAGAAGAAAGAAGAAGAAGAAGGAAAGAAGAGAAAGAAGAAAGAAAGAGAAGAAAGAAGAAGAAGAAGAAGAAAGAAGAGAGAAGAGAAGAAAGAAGAAAGAAGAAAGAAAGAAGAAAAGAAAGAAGAAAGTGAAGAAGAAGAAAAGAAGAAAGAAGAAGAAAGAGAAAGAAGAAGAAAGAAGAAGAAAGAAGAAGAAAGAAGAAAGAAGAAAAGAAAGAAAAGAAGAAAGAAGAAGAAGAAGAAAGAAAGAAAGAAGAAAGAAAGAAAGAAGAAAGAAAGAAAGAAGAAAGAAGAAAGAAGAAGAAAAGAAGAAGAAGAAAGAAGAAGAAGAAAAGAAAAGAAGAAGAAAGAAAAGAAGAAAGAAGAAAGAAGAAAAGAGAAAGAAAAGAAAGAAGAAAAGAAGAAAGAAGAAGAAAGAAGAGAAGAAGAAGAAAGAAGAAAGAAAGAAGAAAAGAAAGAAAGGAAAGAGAAGAAGAAGAAAGAAGAAGAAAGAAGAAAGAAGAAGAAAGAAAGAAAAGAGAAAGAAGAAGAAGAAGAAAGAAGAAGAAAGAAAAGAAAGAAGAAGAAAGAAGAAGAAAAGAAAGAAGAAGAAAGAGAAGAAAGAGAAGAAAAAAGAAGAAAGAAAGAAGAGAGAAAGAAGAAGAGAGAAGAAAGAAGAAAGAGAAGAAAGAAGAAGAAAGAAAGAAAAGAAGAAAGAAAGAAAGAAGAAAGAAAGAAAGAAGAAAGAAGAGAAAGAAAGAAGAAAGAAAGAAGAAGAAAAGAAAGAAAGAAGAAAGAGAAGAAAGAAGAAAGAAGAAAGAAGAAAGAGAAAGAAAGAAGAAGAAAGAAAAGAAAAGAAGAAGAAAGAAAAAGAGAAGAAAGAAGAAAAAGAAGAAGAAGAAAGAAAGAAAGAGAAAGAAAGAAAGAAGAAGAAAGAAAAGAAGAAAAGAAGAAAGAAAAGAAAGAAGAAGAGAAGAAAGAAAGAAGAAAGAAAGAAAGAAGAAAGAAGAAGAAGAAGAAAAGAAAGAAAGAAAGAAAGAAAGAAAAGAAGAAAAGAAGAAGAAGAAAGAAAGAAGAAAAGAAAAAGAAGAGAAAAGAAGAAGAAAGAAAGAAGAAAAGAAGAAGAAAGAAGAAAGAAGAAAAGAAAGAAAAGAAGAGAAGAAAGAAGAAAAGAAAGAAAAAGAAAGAAAGAAAAGAAAGAAAGAAGAAGAGAAAGAAGAAAGAAAAGAAGAAAAGAAAGAAGAAAGAAGAAAGAAGAAAAGAAAGAAAGAAGAAAGAAAGAAGAAAAGAAGAAGAAAGAAGAAAGAGAAAGAAAGAAAGAAGAAAGAAAAGAGAAAGAAGAAGAATGGAGAAGAAAGAAAGAAAAGAAAAAGAAGAAAGAGTAGAAGAAGAAAGAAAGAAGAAAGAAGAAAGAAGAAAGAAGAAAGAAAGAAAAGAAGAAAAGAAGAAAGAAGAAAGAAAGAAGAAAGAAGAAAGAAGAAAAGGAAGAAAGAGAAGAAAGAAAGGAAAAGAAAAGAAAAGAAGAAAAGAAAAGAAAGAAGAAAGAAAGAAAAGAAAGAAAGAAAGAAGAAGAAAGAAAAGAAGAAGAAAGAAGAAAGAAGAAGAAGAAAAAGAAAGAAGAAGAAAAAGAAGAAAAGAAGAGAAAGAAAGAAAAGAAGAAGAAAGAAGAGAAGAAGAAGATTAAGAAGATCGTTTGGACGATGAGGTATGGACTCCGAATACCACTCGCATCCGAAAGGTGCCAGATGCACCACCACGGCTTAGGCGGCACAGGGTCCATGACAACCTAACTGTCATACCCATTGACTATTCCAGCCAATAGTCAACTTAATTCACACCCCGAGAACGAACCATCGGCTCCCTTAAGGGCCACCATGGGGCAAGACATGATAGAACCTCCACGCCGTTTGCCCTGGGCAGTCTTCGGACTGGCGAATACTATCATTAAGTTGAATCTGCTATCAGTCAACTTGAACGTTGCAAATGAAGTTCGGTGTAATACTTCCTTTCGACGGGCGTTCCTGTAAAGGGCGGCGGTGAAACCCGTAGCTATGTATACCGCAAGGGACATTCGGCAATGGTCAATCTTGTTTAACCTCTCTGCGTCATGTTTGCAAGTAATTGCCTCTGTCTCAACGTAGTATGCATTCGCGTCAGGGCGACATTTAGCCAACTGTCGAAGGTTGCCTAAAACTTTCCATCGTATACGTTATGAGAACCATGAGTTCTACCTGTCTCTATCAATGAGACGAATTGATGAATGGAATGAAATGGGAGGACACTCACGCGCCACACGCAACATAACACACTTCTCTCTTCCGTAGTCTAACAAGCTCTTTACACATGGATCGCAGTCGATTGCTATCCCTGTATCAGAAGTGTAAGCTATCTTAATTTTATTTGACACTATTTTATCTACCATCATCGTCCATATGAAATGTTTTAAGATTTACAAGTTAGACTAAGCGTGCTACTATTTCCAAATGAAAAAGTATACATGGTTAAATCATCCACTTAAGCCCATCCGTAGTCTAACAAGCTCTTTACACATGATCGCAGTCGATTGCTATCCCTGTATCAGAAGTGTAAGCTATCTTAATTTTATTTGACACTATTTCAACTACCATCATCGCCCATATGAAATGTTATAAGATTTACAAGTTAGACTAAGCGTGCTACTATTTCCAAATGAAAACGTATACATGGTTAAATCATCCACTGAAGCCCCATTCAAGTAAGTCAGTATGAAAACAAAGATAATACGAAATAAAAATTTATTATGGCATGTATTTCAAAAGGTCTTCATCGTCAATATCGTCCCAGAGTCTGGCTTCACATAGATAACAAAAACAGTTCACTTGCTTTAATCGTTCTTCCACTGCGAGCCTCACTTTGTCGATATATTCCCACTCCGCCATAGTTCGTGGCTGGGAGTTAGGGGTGTACCACTCCCATAATTGGTGGAGGAATTTGGTGCTGGTGATCTCCATCACATCGTCAGTATCGTACTGGAGATACTTCCACCTCACGCCTGTTAAGTCGGGACACTCCTTCTCACATACACTCTCTTCGTCGTCCGCTGGCAATGACAACTTTCTGATATTGTCCAGTCGGTACACCTTCTCTACCTTCACCTTCGTTGGAGCGTTTGGTGCAACGAGCGCTTTTGGTGTTGAGCATGGAGAAGAGAATTTTGTGTTTGGTGTTGACGGAGGGCTTGTCATGTTGACTGTGAATAATAACTTTGAAATGTTTTCTAATTCTTAAGTATTAACAAGCAACCAATCAGAATGAACAGCCAATGAATGATGAATATGAAAGTATATATGTAAAGTGACATTCGTGTCATTTCACGCTGTCTTTGTGACATATAAGTGAAGTGTTCTCTGGCGAATTCTATATTTGAGGCGTGCAAGTGAACTGCTCTCTCGTGAATTCCAAATTTGAGTGAAGTCTCTATCTTGTTGAAGTATCAACCTTAAACTTGATTTCGTTGAAATGGTAAGTTGAAAATTTCTTCACTCATCTCCCTCAAACGTGTGGCTAATAGCATCTTCCTCAATTTCAGGCATCAACTTCATCACCAACGCCCTCCCTTCTCGAGGAAAGTTTAGAGTTGTTGAGTCAAAATAGGTTGTAACAATACACTGAGACTTGAACAGAGATGATAGAATGATTTCTCTTTCAGGTGATGTGAATTCCAGCTCAGGACTCTCGCGACAAGGCAACGAGTGGGAATGTGCCGACTGCGGACATATGTTTACAAGGAAGCACAGTCTCCTTGGACACATCAAACAACGCGTGTGTCAACGCAAGGCGGCGTCAATCTCCGGAGATGAAGTTGATTCTGACGATGACATCTCCTTTCCTTGCTATTTGTGCCCTCTTTCTTTTGATAGTCACTTTCAGCGATCTTCGCACAGACTTCAACACACGCATGCAAATGATCACTACACCAACGGTACCTCTACCATCTCCCTCATTAATGTTTCACATAATAATTTAGTACGCGACTACTACATGGAGTCCAATACTCAAATAGTAGATTTTCCTGAGTGGCTCCTTCAAAATTCTAACATTATCGAAGCGCTCTTCAACAATTTAGACAATTTTAGAATGAAGGCGCTCATCTACCTTAAACTAAAATATATTAAGATAGATTTTCAAACGGGTCAATTGACGGAGAGAATACAGTTTCATGTTCCTTCCTCTTCCGCAACCGAAGTTGTAGACTGCGAGTCTTGGCTAAATTTTCACATTCAATGTTTAAAATCAAATGTAGATAAATTCAATCAACGCGACAGCGCTCTCATTTTTGATGGTGTGGACTCAGCCATATTCAAAATGTCCCTATTAGAAAGTCATGCAGCTCGAGGCACATTTAAACTACCAAAAACGTTGTATAATAAGAAAGCTGTCATCAATGTCGATTGTAAATCACAGTGTTTCAAATATGCAGTCCTATCCATCCTTCACTATAATGATATCAACGCGAATCGAAATCATACCTATAGCTATAGACAGTGGGAGGATGAACTAGACTTTGAAGGTTGTGATAGTAACAGCATGAAAATCAAAGATGTAGAAACGTTCGAAAAACATAATAAGATTAAAATTGTCGTTCACGTGTGGGAGAAGGGGTTGAAGGGTGCCCGCTATAATTCACGTTCAACTTGTTATGAACGTGTAGTCAACCTCTTATTAGTAAAACAAGATGATAGCGAGGAATGGCACTACTGTGGTATTCCCAAAATCTCTCGCTTGTACACTCACTTGGGGCACTCTAAAAGAGGTGAACATTTTGTGTGCGACCGCTCCATCCGCTCCTTTTGGAGTAAAGATAAATTTGAAACTCACTATGAATGGTGCAAGCGAGGTAAATTACAAATGGAACGCATGCCCAAAGATGAAATATTTTCATATAGGGATAATGGTGACGAATTAAGTCGCCTGCGTGTCATTTGCGCAGACATAGAATGCTACATTGATGATATCATCCACAAGCCAGCAGCCATATCCTGCTATGAAGTATGGCATGACCACTTTAGGAATAGACAAAACAAAATGCATAATTGGCAAGGTGAAGATTGCATTTCAAAATTTCTAGAATTTCTCGATAAAGCTGCTAAATTCCAACAATCATATGATTCCCAATTGCAGCGTAAGTCACTACGTATGTCAGATGAAGACAAACAAAAATTTGAAAGTTGCACATCGTGCCGTAAATGTCATAAAACGTTTGATGACGATAAAATTAAGAAAGTGCGTGATCATGATCACATCACTGGTAAATTTAGAAACGCACTCTGCTCCAAATGTAACTTTTCGCTTAGGTTGAGACGTCGTGTACTACCCGTCATTTTTCATAACTTTAAGGGCTATGACAGTCATATGCTCATAAAAGGAGGGTTGAGCCAGATGAAATCGTGGCAGTTTAATGTAATAGCGCAAACGAGAGAAAAATTCATGGCAATGACAGCAAAAGTACCAGTAGATAAAACTAAAGAAAATAAGACAGTCTTCTTCGAAATAAAATTTTTAGATTCATTCCAATTCATGTCAGCGTCACTAGCTTCTCTCGTTCGTAATCTCAAGTTTCTTCCCCATAGTCAAACTTTGAAGAAACACTATCCAAACTTAACGGATGAAATAATCACTCGCAAAGGAGTCTTTCCCTATGCGTATTTTAGCACAATGTCTAAACTAAATGAAACAACCATTCCTTCCATTGACAAATTCCAAAACGATTTGACGGGTCAAGATTGTCCAGTAGAAGATTATGAACATGCTCAAGAGGAATGGTTAAAATTTGATTGTAAAACGTTTGGCGATTATATGATCGCTTACTTAGATTTAGATGTCATTTTGCTGGCTGATGTCTTTCAGGAATTTCGACGAGTGGCATTAGAAGAAGACAAATTAGATCCTGTCCACTTTGTCAGTCTACCAGCCATGTCCTTTAAATCAGCCTTTAAAATGACTGGTGAGACCATTCATCTCTTACAAGACCCGGAGATGTATAATATATTTGAGCGCGGAATACGCGGTGGTCTCACATTTGTAAATAAACATCATACAAAATCTGAAACAGTAGGTGATGATCATATCCACCTAAAGTACTGTGACCAAAATAATTTATATGGCAGTTCACTGTCTAAACCACTACCTCATTCCGAGTTTAGTTGGTTAAATCAAGATGAGCTTGAGTATTACTCCAACCCTTCAAACATACTGAAGATTCCAGATGAAGGTGATTGGGGATATTATTTTGAAGTGGATTTGATTTATCCAAATAGCATTAAAAATAAAACTGCTGATTTCCCACTCGTACCTGAATCTGGTGAAGTGACTGAAGATATGTTTTCACCATTCATGTCACAATTTCATAATAACTTAACAGAGTGTGGACAGCCAAGGTACAAACCATGCCGCAAACTTTTACTCACCAAATATGATAAGAAAAATTTCTCGTACACTTCTGCATACTAAAATTCTATTTAAAAATGGGCATGCTTCTAAAGTCAGTTCACCGCATTATCAAATTTAAACAGAAAGCCTTCCTCAAACCCTACATAGATAGTAACAGTCAAAAACGTGCACTCGCCCAAAATAATTTTGAAAAGGATTTTTATAAATATAAGAATAACAGTCTTTTCGGAAAGACCATGGAGGATGTTAGAAAACGTATGAACTACAAACTAGTCGTTGATGAACAAAAATATCACAAATTGACCTCATCACCTCTTTTCATTGATAGAGACATCATCGATGAGGATCTTGTAGGTGTTAAAATGATAAAATCAGAAGTTGAGTTGTACAAACCCGTTTTAGATTATTCCAAGCTTGAAATGTATCAACTCTTCTACAAAATATTAAAACCATGCCCTCTCGTAAAAGAGGTTCGCTTGCTGGGTGGTGATACAGATAGTTTCTTTTTAGGAGTTACCACTCAAAAAGATTTAAATTTTAATGAAGTAGGCAAGTCATTAGAAAAATATTTCGACACACCTAACTACAATCCCACTCATCCACTCTATTCCATACAGAATAAAGCCAAACTTGGTTGTTTTAAGGATGAAACAGCAGGAAAGGAAATAGATGAAATGATTCTCCTCCGTCCTAAAATGTATTCCATGAAATTAAAAGAATGTCGAGATAGTATTAAGCGTGCTAAAGGTATATCAAAATCCATTGTTCACAAAATGAAACATCGGTCCTATAAGAAGGCCTATAAAAATAAAACTATAACGTCTGTCAATATGACAATCTTAAAATCTCAAGTTCATACTGTGAAAACGCACACGTTCAAGAAACGAGCACTTTCAGCATGGGAGGATAAGAGGTGTTGGATAGGACATAACACATCTCTTCCACATGGACATCCTGGCATAAACATACCTCCACCCAAAAGAATAAAACTCACGCTACCACATTCAGGAGATGTATTGACATAATCAACTTTAACTCAGTATTTTGATGTTGCTTTTTGTAGATATACATTACATGGTTGTTTTATGTATCGCATGAGATCGTTTCTTCCTTGTGAATATATGCCTACAGTCAGCCCATTCCCCCTTTATCTGTGAAAAGACTTTTTCATACACATATTTTTATTTCAATAAACATATCACAATGACTTCACTTTGTTCTCCGAAACACTAAAGTTACGAGGGATTTAGTATCTTTCACATGGATGCACTCTTGTAAACCATTAGTAATTTTGATAGCAATAGAGGGTATAGTTTGTTTGACGACGGGATGATAGAAAATAGATTCAAACATCTTCTCGACTATTCCATATGAAGCGTCTTTATCATGAATGAAATCACGTAAAATGTATTCTTTTTTCTCACCAACAGAAATAGGAAGAATCAAATCACTTTGAATGTAAAGGTGCTGCTCATGTTTATCAAGTGTCATTGGTGTTTCTATACCAATCGTATGCGCAGCAGTAAACACAGTTTGTAGCATTGAAAAACCAAAGAGTTTTTTCAAATTTTTACTCAATTGACATTGAATGTCATCACCCAGTTTCAGAACAACGCGTTGATTTTCAATTGAAAACGAAATGTGGTGTGTCTTTACATCATATTTACTTTTTATCACACGCTTCAACTTCTGTTATATATAAGGATTTACTACATGAATGAAGCTTTCAACTGTATGATATAGACGCGGCATTATATTGATAGCAACTTTAGATTCTTGATAAGACTGGTAAATTTTCTTGATGCGATCACCATAGATGTCCACCCACCATTCATCATTAACTGAATCAGCTTTAGTGTGATATTCATGAGAAGCATACACCAGACCGCTTCCAATAATAGGGGTTGGATGTCTTACAAAATGACGCAAGGTTGGATAGAAATAAACTGTAAGTTTGTCATTATATTTCTGAATAACCAACTTATTTTTGTCCGCCATAATTTTCTCTCCATACTTCTTACCCACAGTCTCATTCCATCGTTTTACTAACTCAATAAGTGATCAAGGTTGAACACCACGCTTTTTCAAAATGATGCGTTCTTCGCATTCTACAACATCTTCATCAAATATTTTAAATTTATAATGAAATTTGTTGATTCGATTTGAATAAACTTTTTTAACATTTGCAGTAGCAATTGACGTTAGATGTAGTCCATGACCAAAAAAGAGATGTGGATAGAATTCATTATCCGACCTCAGTGTAAGACCTTTAGTAAAAGAATGAAAGCAAAGGAACTGTCTCCCACTCCAATGATAGATAGTAAACTCATAAACTTTCTGATCCTTATTCTTCATGATGGAAGTATTACCACTGTTGAATGCCTTAATAATTTTCTCATTCCCAAATGGACCATAATAATCTGATTTTATCTGAATCCATTCATAGTTCCACTTTCCATCTGACGTTAAATTGTATGGGAACTGGAATGGATTATTCATCGTTATTCCATCATGGGTGCGAGGAGTCAATATCATTTCTTCCAAATCATTCACATTCTGAATATTGCTATCATAGCAAATACTAGAAACGCCAACCTCCCATTTACCTTCTAAATGTAGTGGGCGATTTAATTCTACTCGATAGTCTGATGGTTTATTTTTGGGAAATTTATTCATAGAAGCATTACTGGGCAAGTAGATTAGAAACGAGTCCTTATTTTCACTTTCCATATTATTCACATTGGAAAAATATATTAGCATACTTTTGCATTAACTCTTCATTCGGAAATGGAGTGTGATACTTGTCACAGCATCTTTATGAAAAGGAATCAACGCACCAGCATCGTCATAAATGGCAATATCAATTTGTGGGATGTAGTTTGATTTCAGCAGAGAACGATGTCGTAAGAACTGATGAAAATCTTTTGAACAAACTAATACTAGATCATCATCATTTAATTTGCTTATTGCAATATGATTAGATGATTTGATATAAGTCAATGTTGCCACTTGTTTACCATCAACTCGAAGGAGATAATTAAATTTCTTCAATAATGTTTCAGGAGTCATGTTTGTCTTTCTTGGCTTAATCACAATCTTCTTCACTAACGTCTTCTCATTTTTTGGAATAAGATCTACATAATAAGCTTCCTCTCGATATATTAACTGTTTATGACCACTTGGGTGGTAATTAACGTTAAAAGTATCATAGCTTGTTAAGGCGCTAGCGAGGTAACCTAAATCATTTCTTAAACTTGGACTTAAACCAACAATCCAATCTTTCTCAACTACATGATGTACATAATTATGATCATCATTGTGCGGAGTAAATTGGGCAATATGTTTACACGCTTTATTCAAGAATCATATATAAACTTTTTACATGATAAGAGATCTTTCTTTGGCCACTGTGGAATATATACTCAGCAGCCCTTTTCACATTGGTAAGCAGCTGTGCGTCTCATGTTAATAGTCATCACCTCATGATCAAAACTATAGACACAGTTGCTATGAACAAGTTGAGTGACACCCACTTCCCACTTTCCATTTAGCTGTTGTGCATGATCAATGGCAGTAGAAAAGAGTGCGGCTCGATTACTAGCAAATCTATTTGCAGCCGCATTGCTAAGCAAAATATGATAAAACGACATTTAGATATTGCTGATCTGCTGCTTTGCATAACATCATGAAGACTTGGATTTTGGACTCTCTACAATATATCAGAGTTGATCGTAATGGAAACGTACATTTCAAAAATTCTCATGGTCATACATCAAGAGGTATTACATTAACATGGCGACAATTTGTCAACATCAATGATATCATGAGGGATTTGGAATATTTTGAAACATTAAGATTCATCTCCTTGGGTGATCAAGTTTGGCTTCAACATTACAGAAATGAAATTCAAATCTGCCATTCTCATTCCGCAAACTGTTTCTCATTTCGCAAATACAATTGGGAGAAGTATAGAAGATACTTACATCGCTCCATCATGACATTTATTCGTCGTGAGTTCATCGCCCTACTATGCAAATCTTAATCAGACATGACTACCACGCACCATGAGTTGGAAATTAGATTCCCTACAACGTATTGAAACGGATCATGATCGACACGTCTATTTCAAAGATTCAACTGGAAATGTGAGAAGAGAGTTTGCTTTATCTTATCGTCATTTTCAATCTCTACATCATATCATGAAGGATTTGAAATACTTCTATATGAAAAGACATTCACGTATTGGAAATCGCATCTGGCTGCGCGTCAACAAACGGCGAATTCAACTCTATCATTCCCAACTCCATACTAACTTCACATTTCATCAAGGTAGTTGGGAAAGTTATAAAAGGAAGGTACATCGCTCAATTTACTCATTTTTTCATCATGAAGCGCCATCGCTACACCATCGTCAACATTCTCCATCGCTTCAGACTCTACACCAAAATCGATCTCACAACATTACACCAACACCTTCCAAACAGCAAGTATTACCCGGGCCGTCCTCAAATGTTAGTGGTGAAGATGAACAATTCACGGAATCTTCAACTCTTCCCAAAATGGACTGTACAGATTCTCGGCGCCCTTTCTCATTCATCGGCGCAGTCAATGCGCTTAGAGCTACAGAGACTACTACGTCGGATATGGAAGAGGGAGAGGTGTGTGATGTCGAATCTGACTGTGGACAATATGGTGATCTCTACTCAATTGAGTGAAAGTGTATCATTTTTGAAGATTCGTACCAGCAGTTACAATTTGTGTTATGAGCCCGAACTTTTTCCTGCAGCTCTCATTAGTTGTTGGTTACCTGTGCATGTTGCAATCTTTCATAATAGTAAAGTGATCATTACTGGACTAAAATCTCATGTACAAGCAAATGTGATCCTAGACTATCTCATCGAGTATTTACGTACCCAGCGGATTGTAAAACAAAAAAACAATTTTTCCAACATGATGTTTTTATTTCAAATCATGATAGAACTTACAAATCATATTTTCATCAGAGGATGGATTACATGAAAAGTTTTGAATAACAGATACAAATCGAGATACATGTAAACATTTTAAGATGAAGTACAGTACGAAAGCACCACACGTTGATGAAAGTGGATGTTGTAGTATGCGTTCATTTCGCTGATATTGACGCGTATGTTTTCTCAACCACTGCTGTGTTGGTATATTTGGAGGTTGAGCAAGAGAGTCAAATAGTTCACCACGTCGGTCTTCTCCAATAAAGATCGCTTTCCAATGCTCACCGCCTAAATTCTGCGAATGAGTGTTTAGCACAATAAAGATGGGATAGTGATTTACTGCAGGTGGTAAGGTATAGAGAGAATAGACATTATCGAAAGCTTTCAACGTCGCTTCGTCTGCATTACGCTGTACTTTAGTTTTAATATCGTCAGCAGTCAACCAACTCATTAACGATTATACTGAAGAATCACGTCACGATACTTTGTAATTTCAATATTTGAATCGAAGACTGCATAAATTAATACATTGATCGTCTCAGGTAATGTTCTTTTGAACGTCAAATCCAAACGAATATTATGAGGCACGTTCGCTTGACGATAGGGTGCACTAATATCGCTGTCAGCAGTCAAATCAAATGCATAAATAGTATATCAACTCTTAAACTCTTTCATAGTCAGTCCGTTGGTGTCATCCGTATTGTAAAAGCCAAATACATCCATAAAATCAACATAACTGCGCATAAATTGATCCGAAGCAAAATCTGGTTTGTAGGGTGGACCAGGATGACTCACACCATTTACACGTAAAGCAATTTCACTTAACTGATTGTGTTTAAAATTGAAAGGATTCTTCTTTATATTACCATTAAATGCATCATTTTCAACCATTGCCACCATGAGGAGCTTCGGTGCTTCCGATGGAAAGAGGCCATCTTTCATGAAACTCTTTTGATCTTTCGGAATTGTAAAGGTGAGAAGCATTGTATGCTGAATGGGGTAAATGGCATTTTGGCGGTTAAGACCTTCAGCATGTCCTCTAATGACACTTGGATTCGGTACTACTCGACGAATGTAAAGTGCAATATCTTCCACATGAATTCTAAAATTGTCAACTTTAGCAAATGCATTCAGCGCAAATTCAGGCTTATTCAATGTCAGCTTGAGTCGCATGCTGGTATTACAGAGTAAAAACTTTGACTGTCTAAAGAAGTCTAAATTCAGCGGACCATATAGTTGACATACTTTACTATCTTTAATCATAGCAGATCGCTTTACAAAGCCACTGTTTGTTTCAGCATCAAATTTTCCTGCTTCATCTCTGTACCATCCCATGGCTTCCATATGACTTTTTTGTGCTGCTGGATGAAACTGTGATACATGATTGAAATATGATTTATAGGGAAAATCGCTTTGACCACCTTCCACCTGCTGCTCTCCAATCGTTAGAGAAACATCGCGAAGTAATGTAGTCAATGGTAAATTGTTCAGTCCAACTTTATGTGTATCGTCAATAGCAGTTCCATCTGCTTGCTGTATTCTAAACCTCAAATCAACCATCGCATAACTCAAATCTATGTAGTCATCACTACCACCAGGAATAACAAATTCAATGGGGCCAGCATTCTCAGCTGTTCGAGGGTGATAATCTACAATACTTGAACTAAGAATATTTGTCTGTATGGCTTGTTGATCAAACAAACAAAACCCGGAAGTTTTACACTCCATGATTAGAAGTTATGGCAGCGTCGTCGTTTAGCGCCTGATGAATGATTAGAGCCTCTGCGACGTTTGCGTGAATGCCTTTTGACTGAAGATTGCACCTTACCAGCTCCGCGATGTTTCCTCCTTCCTTTATTCATTCGTTTAGGCGATTTCTTTCCTTGAGTAACACCAGCAAAGGTCTGCTTCAATGTTTTTAAACCTCGTTCCTTCCCACGATTCAACAAACTGCTCTTAAAACTTCTACCTCTGGAAAGATCACTAGCAACATCACCAGCAAAGCCAACGCATTACTTAAAACATTTCGTTTTAAAGATCTTCCGACATTGGATATGAGAGGTGCTACAACAGATTTCAGTGCACCAAGTATGCTACCTCCACGTTGGCGGCGAGCGCCGATGTAAATTTGTCCTCCACCACTTACATAGGAGGGTCGTCAATAAATGAGGCAGTTGGATTCATAGCTCAAACCATAAACATTGTTAGTTACAACTTTGCATGAATCACTGTCGATCACTTAGATGAAAGATGTCCGCACGACGCATCCAAGAGTTCATACTTGAAGGATAACCAGTCCATTTAACAAGACACCATTCTTCACCTTGCCGTTTTTTACACCGAATGATTTTCTCTACCAAATATGTTTCACTTTCAGTAACTACCTCAATCTCATCGCGGTAAAAGCTACCCTCAATTTCTTCATTATCGTAATCTTTCAACTTGTAGGTGGTGGGAGAGTTTTTTTTATCAATCCTTGATACTGTAAATACCTCCTCTGTCCAATTCGGAAGGTACCTTTTAGCAAAAACACTTTTCACTTTTGAGATACGAACTTTATCACGAATTTTCACATCACTTTTCACATGAGTGCGTTTACGTTGGAATGATTCGCGCACTTTATCAACATTGTCAGCATTTACATCTATTGGTCTGAGTCCAATAGAACGATGGATAGAGCGATTAAAACGTTCAACGAGTGCAGCTTTATAAGCACTCTTTACACTAAACAACTCAATGTCATGCCTCTCAAATAATCTTCTCACATGCTGATTTTCAAACTCTTTTCCTTGATCACTCTGAATTCTTTTTGGAATGCGACCTTCTCGAAAAATTGTTTGGAATGCTTTTGCTACTCCTTTCCCTTCTTTAGTTTTTAAAGGTTGAGCCCACGCATAACGCGAGAAAATATCAATGACGGTTAAAATAAAATTATTGCCCGAGTTATGTTTTGAAATGGAGGCAACATCACACAAATCTGCTTGCCACTGTTCATCGATGTCATGAACAATATAATGGCGGGTGCGGTACTTCTTTTTCGCTTGTTTGTGGAGTGTATTGGTAGCCTGACCCTTTAACCATCGTTTCACTTGTGATTGTGGAAGACCACTCGCTTTTGATAATTTCTTGATCGATGCAAATCCTGCCGGATATTTTACATCATAATAGATTGACTTCAAACGTTCAGCCGATGACGACTGACGCTTTTTCCTCCTTCTCATCTTTTTGTTTTCTTGCCTTTCTACATTTACAGCAACTGCAGCATTTAGCTTTAGCGGTTTTGCGATCGTGTTCACATTGCTTAGGGGTTTCATTGTGAGAGCTGGCGCAGCAAGTGCAAGTGACAACGACATTCATCCTTGGCGGCTCATTACATGGCAAGCAACACATCTACTTCATATTAATAGTCTGAGAGCATGTATTTCCTGGGAGGAGCTGTTTTACGTTTTCCTTTTACTAGTTTCAGTGGTGATGCAGATCTACGTCGAGTTCTTCCTCTTGTTTGCTTAGTGATTGTGGGAGGGGATGTAGCAGGTGACGTCTTAAACCAATTTCTTGGCATTTTCATCGTATGAAGCATTGGAGCAGTAGCCACAGTTGAATCAAGTTCTTTCAATGTCTCATTATTCAAAGCAAATTTTGGCACATTATGCTTTTTCAATAGTTTAAGAAAGTATGACCAACCAGGTGGAACATAGCCCTGACGGCGCTTTCTACGTGTCGCATACTGAAACAAGTCTTCATAACGTGAAGCATCAATCACTTTATTTTCATCTGTAATAATTTCTCCTCTATCATTTACATTGAGATGGGGTTCAATACTGTTGAAAAGAGATATGGCATGTGCGCGAGATGCTAAAGGTGCAGCAGTCGATACAGAGTCACGCATCTTATTCTTCAAGTTTTTCAATTGCTCAACAGTTTCCGATTGTAATAATACAGCACGATGTGGATCTTTGATGTGAACATTTTGCTGATAATCTATTTCTTTCCTATACATTTGATTTGCTAGAGGTTGCTTTACTTGCTGCATGGTAGTCAATTGCACATATTCATCCTGAGGAATAAAAATCATGCGAGTATAAGAACTCATAGTTTGTACATAATCATGGGAGTTTTCAAAATATCACTTCGAAATCTAAATTCTTCCGGACACTCTTGCGTAAAGTCAATGAATAAGTAACCGTATGGTTTTTCAGTAGCTGCTTGAAAAATTTCAATTAAGGCTTTTGATCCTCTGGGTGCAACTTGTCGCGCTAATATTTCAAATTGACTTTTATCTCGCGGATTCTTGAAAATAGCATAATAGTGTGTATTCAGGTTTCGTGTACGAGCTTCTTTTCCAACAGGAAACAAATTTTGTGTGATATAGATGATAAAGCAATTTTTATGATGTGCTGCGCGAGTGAACATATCTGTAACATCTTTTGAAGTCTTACTTTCTTTTAATAAATCATCCAATACAACAACATCATTAGACTGAAGTTTATCCACTGCAATAATTCCTTCATGTCGAATAAAGTTGCGACTTTGCAATTCCTGAAACAGCGACGAATGATAAATACCATAACACCAAATCACTCGATTGATAGGTTCCTGAAACAACTCCTTTCTTTTATCCAATAAATTCAGCGTGAAAACAGTTTTACCTGCATGAGATGGACCTGATACAGTCAGAACTTTATCACATTGAAGTCTGAAATCCATTTTAATACTTTGAGATTCAACATTTGCATAATTAACGCTTAGAGCCAAAGATATTACCCAATAGGTTACCCACGACAGGAGCTAACATTGGAAGTATTGCTGAAAGGAAACCGCCCTTTTGTGTTAGAGTTTTCCTCTTTCTTTGAAGGGTGACTTTAGGATTGGAGATGAAACGCAATTTCGTAGCATATCGCTTAAATAACTTTCGTTGTTTTGGTGCTAATTTCTTCGTCCTCAACTTTCTCACATGAGAAATAATTTCACGAATGAATTTATCATACCGTGTCGTATAGCATTGTATCTTTGATTTGCTTTCATTCGTCGGAGAGCTTGAATGGCTGAAGAAAACTTTGAAGACTTTTGACTTTTACGTTTCGCCATTTTTCGTGTTAGTCTTTGCTAAAACCTATCTTTTACCACATTTGCATAGGTACTAACTATTGCGGCATAAGTGGCACTCGAAATGAGCAATATCACAGTGGTTACATTTGCAAAGTTGAATGCAATTACGTATGAAACAGCGTTGACAAAAAGCGTGCTTACATCTCTTGAAGATGCGCTTTTCGTTTCCATCCTTTCGCTTACATACATCACAACACATAGTTTCACCGTTACTGATGTCTATGGCAAGTCTTTTTGAAGATATGAATTTGCTAGCCTTTTCTAAATAATAGACGCATGTACAGAAGGAATATACTTCGAGAGTGAGCAGACATAGCTCGAAAACCAGTTGTGCTACAATCAAGTACCACTGCATTTTCATTTTTTCTTTATGGAAAGTTGAATGTGAATATCTGAAATTGCTTCAATCACTAGACTGCTACCATGATGGTTAAATGCGTTAAGACGTTCAGCAATTTTTATCATATGTCTTTTAAAAAATTCTTCGGGGTGATTTACCACTTCCATTGAATAAGAAGCAAAATGAAAAGAGCGACTTTCCACCTCTTCCTTTCCAAAATGACTAAACTTAATTTTCGCAACTAATCGCGCCATGACAATGCTATCAGAGGATGTATTCATTAACCCTAAGAATAGAGTGCTAGCATCATCACCACTGCTTCGATGTCGTCTCATCTTTATGAAAATTTATCACATAATCTTGAACACCTCCTTTTAAACTTTGCCTATGAAAATGTAATGTTCCGCAGTCGTTTGAGAAAGACATGATCGCCCTTTATCTAACCCATCCATTGCATGAAAACAACAACTCTTCTCATAGTAACATTTATTGAATAACGGTAACAAGCATGCATTATAAATCAATGGTTTGAAACAGATAAAATAGATACAGCTGGTAACTATCATACAGCGAGCAATGATAACCATACAGGACTTTGGCAGTGTTGAGGTAAGGAGGAAAGAAGCATTGGTTATGAACGTAGCTACTACAACGAACAGACAAAATAGGAACAGACAAATCCTTAAAACGTTTCGTGACTTCATGGTAGTGTTGATTCACTCTACTATCCCAAGGCGGGAGCAAAATATCATCAATGATTAGATTGGGAAATACTTTCCTCTCCTTACCAGGATTATTACAAAAGATGCGTATAACATTGAAAGCAGATAACGATCGTTTAAAGTCAATAAGAAGAGCACTCTCACAAGAAAAGCCATAGTCTTGCAAATATTTCAGATTAAGTCCATGAATGTGTTTTCTCGCCCATTGATCAACATTGGGATCGCAGTTGGCATGTTGATGATAGACACTGACAATCTGATATGTCCAATTGTTCATAGCAATAGCACTGAGCTCCTGTACAGGTTCACCCTCACAATCCATAAAAATGATGATAGAAGCCTAAAACGGAAATTTACACATCTAAGGAAACGTTCTATAACATATTACAAAATGAAGAATTACATCGATGCTTTTCACGACAAAATACACAAATAATATGATGGCAACGAAGAAGTAAAATGTATCTAATAAGACCACGTCTACGACACTCAAAGCACATAAGCGAATTGTCATAGGGTAGAGTTAGGAAAGGACTAGTAATTCTCCTTCTTTGATTTGCGTTTTGATGCAGCATTCTTCTCCGACTTGCGCTTCGTACCACTGCTGTTAAGGATTTGATCAATTATGTCGTCCACGTTGGGTGGTTTGGAATATATAGGATGGATTCCATATGCATGGAGAGAGAGGCTATTTTATTATCCTTGTGACGACCATAATATAGCCCATTCACTTTGAAAAGGATATCCCAAGTACCTTCTCCGAGCTCGTCGCATGTGATGGGTGTTGAATGATCTCCCTCCTTCTTATAGTAAGTGCACCAATGTGATACCGGTAGGCAAATTTGATTACCATCCCAAATCTTTCTATAGGGAGTATCCTTGTCATCTCTCGCCTTCCACTCTTGAGCAAGAGGAGTAGAATGTCCATATTTAATGTCACGTACTCCTCAATAATATCAAGTTGGTGGCGAATGTACGGACTCACGGGGATCAGTATGTAGTCCCCATACTGATTGTGCATTATCTTGACATCCGTGGAAGGGAGCATTCCCGTTTGGAGTACTACGCTATGATCGTCATAACGCAAGACTTGTTTAAATTTACGCTGTAGCGGTGTAGGATTATGTACCTTGGTTGTTTCTTCCACTGGCCTCAGTTGTAGATGATCTGATCGTAGCGAACCTTGTAACGTTTGACCGCCATTTTGTCCTACTAGTGCAGCAGATGGAGTAGATGCCTCAAAATGAAAAAGATTGTATTAAGTTTACGTTCAAGGGAGGAGAGGGAGGAAAGTAGCAACTTACCATTTTAGTTGGATAATAGAATAGGGAACTAGAGAGAGAGAAAATGTGCGTCCGTCACTCGCGTGATTCAACGATGGAATGATTCTCACTGTGGAAGGCTCGCTATTTATATAGAAATGCTTGATTCTCATTGGATGATGATCCTCATTGGACAATAACATCAAGCTGATTCCAAATCTGGCCTCCGTTTACCAATTCGAGCCTTCATTCGCCCGCTGGAGCTGTTTCTTGGGAAATTCTAACTCTGTCGTTTTTCGTCAATCTCCCAAAATCTTAAATGGCGTCTCACATCTAAACGAAGACAGATATGAACAAACCGTTTCTTTCACTGAATTTGTCTCACTCTTAGCTTTCAAACGAGCTATTGCACGACTTTCTACGATCTCTAGAACCAAAGTTGGAAGATCGGTGTCGGGGGGGGGGGGGCGTCAGCGAAACTTTTTCTCTCCGATTGACTTGATACTCACCATACCGATGCAGAATTTCACGCTGAATCCGAATCTGGCGTCCGTTTTCCCATCCGATGGTTCGTTTTGGCGCTACAGCCCAAAACGACCAAAATTCTAACTCTGTCGTTTTTTCGCCAATCTCCCAAATCTTAAATGGTGTCTCACATCTAAACGAATACAGATATGAGCAAGCCGATTCTTTCAGTGAATTTGTCTCACTCTTAGCTTTCAAACGAGCTATTGCACGAGAAAATCCGTCCACTGGAAGCCAAGATCGAAGCTAGCTCTCCCGAGGGGGGGGTCAGTGAAATTTAATGAAAAATGTTTTGGTGAAGGTCCCAGGTCGAAATGCCACACTTTGGAAAATTTTCAAAATTTTACCTATACAAAGCCACTCTGACACTTAGGATTTTTTCAGGTGAGCTACGACAGTCCACCTTCCCAACCTGGCCGGCACACCACGCCAACCTGACCGGCACGCCACACCAACCTGGACACTAATGGGAAAAAGCCCGTCCCAGGACACCATAAAATTCAAAAAAATAGTATCTTTAAAAACGACATAAATTCATGAATTTAGTCCTTTTTTCAGGTTTTAAAGACTTAAATAGATGAATTTAGTCCATTCAAAAAGTACCATTTTTTCAAAAAATGGTATTTTTAAAAACGACATAAATTCATGAATTTGAACGCCTTTTCAGGTTATGAAGACCTAAATTCATAAATTTAGGCGTTTTTAAAAATACCCAATTTTTCAAATTTTTCAAAATCTCAAATTTGAGAATTACAATTTTCACCCTTAAAATCATGACCGTTCCAGGACACCGAAAATCATAAAAGTTAAGAATCTCAAATTTGTGAATTACAATTTTTACCTTGAAAATCATGACCGTTCCAGGACACCGAAAATCATAAAAATTGGTATTTTTAAAAACGTCTTTTAAATCCGTTTTTCAGGTTTTTAAAATATATCATGTGTCTAATAATATTTCTTTAAAAGTGGAAGAAACCGCGGGGATGTATCCTTGAATATCATATGAGCGTAGTTCTACTACCCCCTCCCTTCCAACTTCTAGGGGTCCCTTCTGACTTCTAGGGGTCCCTTAAGAAATTTTTTTATTATAAAATGAGCAACATAAATCAGTTTTTAAAATTATATGGAACACAAACAACAACAAATTTTGATCTATAGAAAATTGCAAATCAATTAGGAATAAAGAATTTTCAAATATTGATGAGAGACGAATTACAATTCCTAAAAAATAAGCCAACAATAACTATAAATTTCATAACAAATCTTCATACGCCAGATGAAAAAGGTGTACATTGGTCTGCAGGTATGTCTAACCCTTTATTTGGCACTGTTGCATATATGCAACAAATCAAACTTACTATGGATAACAAAATAGTATTGATAGTTCAGTGTCAATACCGCTCTTAAATATAATTCTTACCTTGATTTACAGTAATTTTGCAGCAAAAATCTGAACAATTGACTTAAAGCATAGTTTCCGACTGCACAGTTTCCAAAAAAAATAACCACTATATTTTTTTCTTCCATAGTAGTGCATTATATATTTTTAAATGTTACTGACGGGTTTACAAAGCAATTTAGCTCATGAAACATATTGAGAAAGACCTTATTACATATAATCTATTCGATGAAAAGCTGCAGAATCTCATTTTCTCATTCTGCGGTTGAAGATATTCATTTGTTGCATATATGCGACATTGTCAAATAGGGGGTGATTTTTATGTCAATATTCATGAACATTCCCACGACTTTCGGCATCAAAATTGCGAATCACCATGCAAAGCTGTGTCGTCATTCATGATTGAATCGTCATAGCAAGCTAACTTGAGGATCATTGATTGCTATTTATAGTACTTACGTCAGCCTCATTGCCGGTATATCATTCAATCGAGTCTTCATATTATTCGTTGCGCCGGAAGACTAAGGTGAGTTGAATTTATCAGCATTCAGCATTCAAGTGAGGTTATTCTAGGAAATATATTAGCAGCCACGCATTTAATTTAAGATTTTACATTCATGTGAATTATAGTGGAAAATGTTCACCATTCATGACAAGCATTCTGGTGGTTTTCATAACCCTGTTATGTCCTTATCGATTACAGATAACTAATCAAAAGTCGTTAAGTTCATATGAGTTAAAATATTTCAATGCTTTGAAATAAATATTTTGTCTGTCTGGATTTGAAATTGAAATTAAATTTGCACAAAAGTAACGGAATAGGTCATGGATTACTTTTTATTTCTCTCTTTCCTATCATTTCTAGTACATAGTAATCCATGGATACGCTACATGAATTCATAATTGTAGACAGATTAAAAAATGTCAGAGAAAACTAGAAATGAGCTAGCACAAAAGTAATCCTAATTATAGATTTAAAATGTTGATGAAGTGTATAAAAAAGCTTTGAATGTTGGTTGGATCTAATGTTCAATCTAATCTCTATTTTATATTGATTTCAGAATGAATCCAGAGAGGAGGAAACGATATCGTGGCTATCGTATAGAAGAAGTTGTAAATCTCGTTATGGAACCTACGTCAGATTCGGAAATATCAGATCTTGATGATGAGGCTGAGGAAGATGCAGAAAATATCACACACCAAATCACTTGTAAACGAGGCGCATACTGAGAATTCAATTTATGCTGACAATGAAAATGCAAGTATGTATAACCGAAACTATCCAGTCATATTATTATAATATTCTTTGAAATCAATCCGGTTGTTACTTTGCAATTTTAAATGAGATTTTTCCTGATATATTGAGGACTATTACTCGACTGCATGTATGTACATTGTAGCCTACATGTTTCATATTTAGTTCTCGAAATAATTTCTCTGACACTTAATTTTTACAAAATGATAGTAAAAGACATTTTTTCTTATTTTCTGCATTGTATAGATTATCACACAATGTTTCGACTGGCTAGGCATAGCCCTGTCTGTAGCCTATTCTTATGAATACATTATAATACACTCCTATTTGATCCAACCTGTATATGAATATGATGTTTTAAATCAAAATTGAACTTCGTTATGATGATATGAACTCAAAAATATGCCTTTTTTTTCAGGAACGATGGTATGGACGACATTCATGAATGAAAGTGAAGATGAAGAAAGAGGGCGACCGATTTCAAATGGCGCAAACGAGAACCAGTGCCGGAAATATCGAATTCCAAGGAAAATTCCTTCTCTTCTCCTCCAGAAGAAAGTCCATCACCTGCAGAGTATTTCAAGATTTTCTGGCCGGATTCTATAATCACTATGCTAGTTGAGCAGACAAACTTGTACAGCATGCAGGAAGCCGGGAAGATCATAGCAACAAATTTCAAGGAGATGCAGCAATTCATCGGCATCAATATGCTCATGTCAATCATAATCCAACCTTGTTATACTATGTATTGGTCTTCCGAAACTAGGTATGGTCCCATCGCTGATGTCATGGCCCTAAAACGGTGATCAAACTCTTTCGTCGATATTTGCATGTTGTCGATAATACCACCAAGAATAAAAATTCAGGTAATTATTCAAAGTCGAACCAATTATTCAAGCTGCGCGTCAGAGTTGTATTAACCAGGAACAGGAGCAATGTCAATCTCTAGATGAACAAATGATTCCTGCTAAGACGAAGAGAAGTGGAATTCTGCAGCATCTGCCAAAGAAAATACACAAGTGGGGATTCAAGAATTTCGTCCGCGCCGGAAAATCAGGGATGATCTACGACTTCTTCCTCTATGTTGGAAAGAATAGTGTTGGAACGGATAAATGCGGAGTAGAAGATATCGTGATGAAATTGTTGAAAGAAGTTCCAAGACACAAAGGATATCGAATACTATTTGATAATTGGTTCTCCACGTTAGGTCTCATGAGTCGGCTGAAGGAAGAAGGAATACTGGCAACCGCGACCTTCAGGACAAATCGAATTGCGAGCTGTCCTTTGTCTTCAGAAAAAGAGTTGAAAGCTCAAGGAGAGGTACGTTTGATTACAAGACGGATATCAACAGTGGAATTCATCTCATGAAATGGTATGACAACAAATGTGTTGTGGTCGGCTCAACTTTCTCTGGAATCGATGCAAAACAAACCGTTCGTCGCTGGGATGGGAAAACCAAGGCCTTTGTTGACGTCACATGTCCTGACATGATAGTTGATTATAACTCCTCAATGGGAGGGGTTGATCTAGCTGATATGGCTGATTTCCTTGTATCGTACGAAAATGAATCCTAAGAAAAGATGGTATTTGAAGCTAATATTCCATTGCGTCGATATAGCGAAGATAAATGGGCGGCTATTATATCGCCGTCACTGTGACCAAAGGCAGCTGCCAAAGAAGGAAATGTTCGGCCTTAGAAAGTTTATTCTCCAGGTGGCCCAATCGCTGTGCTTGAAAGATGTGGATCTCCATCGTCCTGTTGGTCGCCCTATCAAACGAAGCTTGTCTCCACCTCCTATTTGTGGCAAGAAACCAGCAATTGCTAAACCTATTCCGGAAGTACGGCGGGATCAACGTAGTCATTGGCCGGAAGTGAGAGACAAAAGAAACCGTTGCCGCCAATGCGTGTCCGGTTACAGCTACATTTACTGTTCCAAATGTGGTATATGCCTATGTTTGAACAAAGACAGGAACTGTTTCAAGGATTTTCACTGCTAAATCTTCCCAGAAATCCAAACTGACGTTTTTGATAATAAATGATGCTGGTATGAATCACAACTTTTTGATTGGGCATAATTTGGATTTTTAGTTAACAGTTTATTAGGGCCAAATATAGGCCTATATATATACGTATCAACAACTGGTAACGCAAATAATCAATATTTCTTCAGAAATTAGGACGCTTTGCATTCAATAATGCTATAAATTATCAAAAGATGACATCTAAAAGCAGTTTATCAAAATAAGACAAATCTTCGTTTTTGTACCTCTATTTGGCAATGTTGCATATATGCAGCAAATTATAAAATCTATCAGAAAACAGATGGTACTTTATCTTCAAATAGACAATGTTTAACAAGTTAAAGTCAAAAAATAATTTTTCTGATCACTCTAACATAATGTGCCAAATACAGGGCTAAGTGTCATCGATTCATATTATGGGTTTGTATATCAATTTACATTATGAATTTCCTTGGCGAATTTGTAAAATGTCCTTGAATTATTTCTTCAGGAATTCCATCAGGTCCATTTTTTTGTATAAAGTCTTCTACATCAAATAACATTTGAAAGATTTCTTAAATATTTTGAAAAAGTTTTGTTTAATACAATCATAAAAATTTATCGGTTTCAATTATTATTCAACAGACTGATTAAAATAAAAATTTTTATATTCTTTACGGCTTCATCGGTTCGTTCAGCTTCATCATATCATCTAATATCGTTAAATTCATTCCAGTATCGCTAAATAAATAATCTCCCATCTGGTACAATTGTTCATCTTCACTATTAAAAACTATTTTTATATTCCGAATGTGAATAATCATCAAACATTTTTTTTAACTTTTATTATCATGATAGGTAATGTTTCCAGATAGTTTTATTAGAATTATTTACTTTCGAATATATTTCCTTCAATCCAACTCAATCATACATTTGTAATGCATTTTAACTATTAAAAATGAATTGATAACTTCTTTTGGTTTGCAACCCTTTTTTCACATAAGACCCAATAAAACTTTTTCCATTTTTTTTAATTTTTTAAAAGAAAAATTATTGTGTTTTAATTTTAAAGAAAAAATTCTAAAAATATTTTTTTTAGTAAAATTTTTTTAATCTTTTTTTAGTAAATCTTTTTAATAAACTTTTTTTAGTAAAAATTTTGGTTTTTAATAGATTTTTTTAGTAAAATTGTTTTAAAAATTTATTTATAAAAAAATAAAAAAAATGTTTGAAGAGAATAAAAATAAACATTTACCAGTTTTAAAAAATTATAGGCATCCTACCAAATCCCTCTTACCCAAAACAGAAGTTAAATTTACGTACACCATAAATATATGCTAGTTTGTAAAGAATTATAAATAAAACATGGTAACCAAATATAACTAAAACAAAAGACTTTGTTTAAAGAGAAGTTTAGAGTATTTTTGGCATCAATAATTTATGGTGGTTAATTAAATAAAAGATAATTTAACAGTTTGTGGATTAAAACATAAATTCAGTTAAATCTTTATTCCTATATCCTACAATTTGAAACCAAAATATTATAAAAGAAATTAAAAGATAAATTAGAAAATAACCTTAGTTCATAATAAAATATATATAAGGAAAAAAATATAAAATATATAAATATATATCTGTAAAATTAAGAATTAAATTTGTTGAATATTAATAATTCCTACTAACACCTTTTATTATGGTTTTATATCATTATATGTATTTTGGCTTCGACTAATTGTAGATTTGCATCAGATAATGTAATTTGGCATCAGTATATTTATTGGTGTCTGATCTTTCAAGGCATTTCTTGTATCATCTATTTGCATTTTTTAATACGTTTAATGTTTTAATTATTTGTTAGTCTATTAGGTAATGTAATAAACAAAAATTTTTCATTTAAATAATGATCAACATAAAAATAAATGTATCAGAAATAATTGTTATTGGTTTCTTTTGCTTCATTTTCTAAAAAGATAGTTATTTTATGTATAGATTCCTCTTATAAAAAATTTGCAATTCTTATACAATTACAATATTTATAGTCTGGAGAGTTATTATATATTTCACGTTTCAGTATCTATTACTAAATTCAAATCTTTATCTTTGATACCCTTGGCATTGTTCAGCTAAGTAACAACACTATAAACCGTTATATTTATGATGTTATAAAATGAAAAAGGCATATTTATTTTATAATTTTTATTAAGATCATTAAAGAATGCTGCATTATTTTGTGTAGTTGTAAAACATGTTTTGGAAAATGTTTTTTCTTCTAATCTGTATATCCACAATCACAAAGCTTTTGAGCTAATACAATAGTTGAAATTTTGATGTCTCCTTTTGTAAAGTATTTCTGACATATTTTTTTGTTGCTAAGCTTGCAACATCATCTAAAATTAATAAAATATATTTTTCAGGTGTAACCAGCGAAACATATTCCATATCATTCTAAATACTCTAATTGTTTTATCATTATAAACGTTCGTAAAAGTTGGCCACTCAGAAGTATGCTTACAAAAATATATACTTGTGTTCTCTTATTAATGATCTTTTATATATTTTTTAATAAACGTAGTCTTACCACTTCAGTTTTACCGTAACCAGAATGAAATGTAAATTTTTCTTTGATAACAATTTACCTTTGGATTTTTATTCTTATCCTCTTCAGTCTTCCCCATCCTTGAAAATTATTCATTTCTTGTTTAAAAAAATTTATCCTCTTTTGTTCCACTGCCTATAAAGTAGCCAATTGAATTTCAATAACATATAACAAGATGATAAAAAAACAATATTAAATACATGCGAACAATAATTTTTATACATGAAATGTAAAAAAGACCAAAGAAACGTGTAAGATCTGATTGGTGCTATTTTTTTATTAGTAATAATTAAAGAAAAAATATAAATTTTTATTGTGTGTTTCTCTAATATTATTACCTAATAATATTATTACCTATAGTAAAATATTCTAGAAATTATCTAACAATATTTATTAATAATTTTTTTTCATATCCTATCTTCGTCTTTAATTTAATTCGGATCTTGAGGGGATAGGGTATCTTGAAACTCAGTGTTATTTATTATAAATAATTAATCATTCATTAATTGCATTAATAGATTTATGACGACTTAGATTACTTTTTATTACTTTTACTACTTTTATCACTTTAATTACTAATAATTATAACCGTGACTATAAATTCATCCCAATTTTTTCGCTTATAAATTCATTAATAATTTTTTTAAAATAAAAAATTTTGGAATTATTATTTTTAATTCCGGACTATCCTTCTACACTCTTATGATGTTTTTTGACTTCTGTAGACCTCCGGAAGTATAGGAAATAAATCGAATTTTGTACCCGTACTCAAAAAGAAGGGAATTTCCTAACCCTCCTCTCTTCCGAATGCCTTTAGAAATTTTATATAAATAATATTTTATTCTTGTTATAAAAAAAAAAAATTATTTTTTATATCTTTAAGACTATTTTAGTAGAAATGCAACTATTTTAATATAAATATATATATAAAGTCTATTTTAATAAACTTAAATCCTAATCAAAATTATTCATATTAATTATGTGATTAAGATTTGGGATTAATATGTTTAAATAAGATTTGTATTATTATGTGATTAAAATTTGATTAATCTCTTGAAATAAGAATCTTGATTAAGATTTGGACAAAGTGTACATGTCACCGAAATTGTTTTCTTCATATACTTTTTTTAGAAACCTCTACATTTTTATCTTATTTTCTTTTAAACAATCCATACACTGATATTTACTATCAAAAAACTCTGTCTTAGGATTAGTATTTGACAACTTTATTACATTGTCCTTGTAGAACTTTATACAAGAATTATAATGATTATAATTCCTGACTTGGAAAATATTATTAAATTACGACATAGCTGAATCTTTCAGTTTTAACTAATTTTAATCTTTTTTTAACCTTCTGGTTGTTCCATCATTTTAAATGACGTGCAAAATATTTTGAAGTTATATTTTTTATATTCATAACGAACATATTTTTTTTGTTAATGTATTCTACAATTGATTTTTATCAACATAATTATTTTGTGCTACATTAATTATTTTGTGTAATAATTATTATTATTTTTATGCTAAATACATATTATAATTTTGTGCTAAATAATTATTTTCATTTTTGTGCTTAAATATATTATTATTTGTCTTGGTGTATTTTGTCTAGGTGTATTTTTTCTAGCAGTATAAAGATTTCGTACTTGATCTGAAATAAATAAATGCTTTAATCTTTGTAATGGTTGCTCCGGTTGAATATTATTATATTGAATATTATTATTATGCTGAATATTTTTTTGAAATTGATTGATATGCATACCACATGGTGTTTTTCATATGAGAACATAATAGGGTTTGATTTAAAAACGCATCTTACAAACTTGACAAATTTGAGACATTTCCATTTTTTTTATTAGAAAAAAATTTATTTTTTGTTGGAGAAAATGTTATTTTTATTAGAAAATTTTTTTTCTCATTATATAAAAAAATTTTATTTTTATTGTTAAAAAATGATGTTACCAAATGTTGGTGGAGGTGCATATATCCCGAATAATCGTGAATCAGAAATGGAACTAGAAAATTATATTATGAAAACTGGAGACGTTTTATCTGGTCCATTGCATCTTTCTATTCTTCCGCAACACAATACAGAGTTAACAAATAAACAATATGTTGATACACAAATCAATGACTTAAAAGAAAAATGTATCAACGATATTATGGTTCCACTGATGAATGAATTAAAGTTGCTTAAACTTAATGACAAATCATTAAACGAAAAATTATTAAAACTTGATAAAAAGGATAGAGAGCTAGAAGTAGATATAGCAAAACTTTTGAAAAAAATTTCAGAACAATCAAAAATTCTAATATTACTTTCTATAAATTTAAAATCTGCTGTAATTAAAATTAAACATCAGATAAAATTATTGAAAGAACAATTAGAAGATGAAATAGAAAAACTTCCTGAAAGAATTTAAAAAATTTAAATAAGTTACAAACTACATTCCAAAAAAGTGTTGATGAATTAAGTTATAAAATTACTCAACAAATGAAAAAGATGAATAGAATAATAAATGAAGTAAACTCACTTAATCAAAAAGTTGATAAAATGAAAACTCTTAAAATCAATTTAGAAAATGAATTAAAGAAAAATTTACAAGAAAAACCTAAAGAAAACTAAGATGTTAACAGTTAGATGTTCTTAAAGTTCAATTGAATGCCTTTAAAAACAGAATTAAGAAAAGTGAGAAAAAATTAGAAGTTGGACTGAAAAAGAAATTAAAGTACATCACACGCTACTTGACGCAATAGATAAAGTGCAACAGATAATTAATAAAGTTATCTTGCAAGTTGTTGTCCATTCACAACTTAGCCGATCGGAACCAAGTCCTCTGGTAACTAATAATATCGTAATATTTTTCCCAAAAGTGCAAATTTATTCCTGATGAAAAAATGCCTATAATTTATAAACACAATCTTAAACATTTTTGCTTCAAATAAAAAAATTGCTCATGAACCATCTATGAAATCTGTTTATCATTATAACAATGTAGAAACAACTATTCAAAAAGAAGGAGCTGTATCTTTTCTGGTATTGGAAGTTATCGTTAACTTTAATTAAAAATAATAAAGAATTTGATTACATC
>CAJQUW010010570.1:0-10708 GCA_907163375.1 Prostheceraeus crozeri
GACACAACAACAACACATACGACATCTTTAGTACCTGTTAGTAGAAGAACTCCGGCTCTCGCGGTGTACCATAACTACAGATTGTTTCATAAAAAATGGATCACCCTTAAACATCGCCTTAACTTCAACTTTATTATCCGCAAAACTTGAAAACGAATTACCTTGAAATTGGAGAAGCTATGTCAGTTGTGCTTACTAATATCATTGTTGGAAATTTCAAGCATGAATATTGAGTTATTTTCCTGTTATAGATAAAAAAGTAGTAGATAATTTGATCTTCATTTAGCAATGTTACACAAAATCATACCTCACTCTTATAAAATTACATTTGTTTCCTTTGTTATGTAATATGTTGTTCTACAAGCCAAAAGCTATCAAGCACCATACCAAAAAATCACGAAAATCGGTCATCAGAGCCAGTATAGCACCATTTATTCATCACCAATAAGTAACTGCTACAAGTGATTAACTGGACTTCATGTTCTAGCGGCCTGACTTGTTGCGGTGGGTGTTGGCAGCACTCCTGATAGCTTTCCAGCTAGCAATCTATCTCTAATGGTTGAAAATACAATACAAAGCAAAATGAACAATAAACGAGCTCGCATTTCACAAAAGGCAATAGTGTCAGCCTTGCTTAGAACTATTCACATACAGCAAGGAAACATGAATTCCTGAAACGCTATGTGAATGCTATACGAACTGAGACATCGGCCAAATGACAGATCCACTTGGTTGATCATCGCCTTGGTTATTTATGGATGATAATTGCTAGTGTCACAGGAGTAGTAGAGTCAACTTATGCAAGTCTCAAAATTAGGCTTGGACTTATCTTGGCAGGCTCGTTCTCTGATCTGAATCCATCGAAAATGTAATGGGTATTCTAAAACGCAACGTTGTCGTTCACTGCTAACTCCAGATGGCGATATCACAACTTACGTCACTGTTAAAAGAGAGTGGAGAAAGTTAGATCAGTCAAAAATCAACGATATCATCGAATCAATGCCTAGACGATGGTATGTCATTGCAATAATGGTTTAGGGCACAAAAATATTAGCTTTTAAGAACCGATTACTGTAACATAGTTCACAGAATATATAAGGACAATAAAAATATTAGGGAATGAGATTAACATGAAAAATGCTTTCTGTATCATACTTATGTTTTATTTAGTCAAATTTTAGGATGATCCACTTTTTATGAAATGGACTGTAGTACAGAAGTAACAGCAACAACAACTGCCAGCGAACAACAACACAGCAGCGTATACGGCAACACATCAGCGAGCGCGATTGAAGATTGACGGTGTAAGTGACACTGATATTTATGATATTATTTTGGTTCTAGTGAGTCGATCGAATTGAGTGAATTCTACTTTAAGAAGACGTGGAATGTTAGTTTAATGTTTTTCTTTTATCGTTTGCGTATCGCATTATATAACTATAGTCTTAAAAAATTAATGTGTTAATTGTTCTTGGTGTGATTGGGAAGTTTTGAATATAGTTCATGTAATTGCCATTTTCATTGAATCATTAATGTATTAGAATATTTGTTGTGGCACTGTCTACATTGTGATTTGAAACTGACAGGGTTGTGCCCTTTATGCAGCGTTAATTTTCCTCTTTCCGAACAAATTGTTTTTGGTGTGGTACAACAATTAGATCAATTACGCAATTTTGTGTTCACTCCTATCAAGAACTTAAAATTCAACAATTTTTGGTTTTATTTTGATTAATTATCTTACTTGATAAATAATAAAGAACAGATTGAACAACAGATGATTGAACAAAGATGATTGTCTTTTCATTGTTCAGCTTACTCCTGAAAATAACATGTCCGGGGCTGCAGGGGCCATCGAAGTCACAATTAGCTCCACCCTTTATTCAACAATAGAATTAAAAGCGTACCTCTGTCGATCAATTCGCTCTATCTTATGCTCTGACGTGTGCATGTTAACACAACGGGCCCGTAGCACTGTGATTTCAATTTTTGTACAAATCTAGATTTATCACAGGTCTATTGAAAAAGCGGAATTGAGGTTTATCAAGGTCAATTCCAATTCCAGTTCCAATTCCAGTAGATTTAAATATCGTCAATTCCAATTCCAATTCCGACGAAAAATGGAATTAATTCCGGATCGGAATTAATTCCAATTCCGACTTTTCCAACTCTGTGTCTGAATAAACCCTGTGTCATCATTAATTCAAGTTTGCGGAGCCAGGGTAACCAAAGGTCTTCGGTTAAGTAAAAACGTCGTTATCTCATGCGTACGATGCATTTCGCTTGCCACCGGCAAAGCATTGGTCACGTTCTGAAATTGACAAATCATGTACAAGACAAAAATAAACGCTAGAATTCAATGCATGAGCAATAATCAACAATGGTCAAAAAGATAAGTGTCCGAAGACTCTATGAAATCGATCTGTACAAAGTTAATACTCATTTTAGTCAAAAGTAAAATAAAGAAAAGTTAAAATGAAATGAAAGACAAAAATGAAAGTCTAAAGCACTCCTTTCCAAGCCGTACCGATATTGAAGTCACATTTGTTAACGCTGTTGTACTTGGTTTGTACTTGTACGCTGGAGTTTTTGAACGCTCTGCGGCCTTCTATTCAGTTTGTTGTGGAGCTTGAGGTGGATTCGACTCTTCCTTTCCTTGACATCCTGATCAAGAAGAATGAAGGCGGGCCTGTTTATCAAGTGTATAGAAAGCCAACTCATACACCAAATTTTATATTCTCTCAAACCGTTCGTCTTGTACATCATCAAAGTGTGTTTCAAGGGACTACGTCCGGACGATGTCGCCCACAGGGGGGAGCTAGAGATTCGATTTGTTCTCCGGAAATTATTTGACAGTGAGCTCCGTAACTTGGAAAGAATTTTTCGGATGAATGGAATTTAGTTTTCAAGTGAGAGTAGGCGTGTGTATTCGAGGCTTCCAACATCCAAGTGATATGCATGTACAGGACTGAAGATGGTGGTTAATAGTGTGGCTGATGTATGTATTACATCCCTCGGACTTTGCAGGATGAATATTATCAGGTACTCTGAAGAAAGAGTAAAACTTGGTTATTATAAGACCTTTTACAAAACCAGTATCCACCTTGAGGAATATGCTGGGTTAAGAAGAGACCATCACCAGCCCAAAACAGTTCGGAGTGGTTTATCGCCGCTACAAACTTGTACTATGAATGACTTGCTGCAGGATGGTCATATGTGGGAGAGAGCTCGGAGAACGATGGTGGAAGAACGTCGTTGGAAAGACACATCGACGTAACGTTGGAAGAAATGTTGCTACACATTCAGAAGTCGCCGCCCCATGTTCTTGACACCGGCCATAGGAATCGACTGGAGGAAACATTGCCGAGACGCTTGGATCGGGAGCCGTTTCATCGTAGACGTCTTCAAATCAAGGAATCACTTATTTGGGTTCTAGAAGTACAACAGCGTTAACTCATGTGACTTCAATATCGGTACGGCTTTAGGAATGGAGTGCTTTAGACTTTCATTTTTGTCTTTCATTTCATTATTTAACTTTTCGTTATTGTTTTACTTTTGACTAAAATGAAGTAGTAACTTTGTTACAGATCGATTTTTCCATAGAGTCTTCGGACACGTATCTTTGTTGACTTTGTTTGATTATTGATCATGCATGGAATTTCTAGCGTTTATTTTGTCTGTTACATGATTTGTCAAATTCAGAAGCGTGACCATGCATGCCTGGTAGGCAAGCGAAAATGCATCGTACGGCATGAGATGGTACGACGTTTTTTTACTTAACCGAAGACCTTTGGATTTACCTGGCTCCGCCAAACTTGAATTATTTTAAAACTCCTGCTGGGCATGGGGTGAAACGAGTGCCTTGCAGTTAAGAAAGAAATAACAAATTCTGACTTGACTTCAAAGATGGAAGTGGGTCAACTAAACTTGACCCTGATGGACCCACCTGACACACGGCATTGTGTGACCCACGACCCACCCTGACCCACCACCATCTTTGACCCACCTAACCAACATACTGCTAAGTGATTGAATGCTGTGAATGCAATTTTCCGTTTTTGGTAGTCATATTTAGTTTTCATTTTCAATTCAAGATTCTAGAGGTTCTATCTAGATCGAGGCCTCGTTAGTATCAACAATTATTGTTAAGATTTGTTATGAAGATTCAAGTGTATCAGATCACTTGTCACATTATAACTAGACATATAACCTCATCAAAATTATTCTCATAATCAGAGTTCATTGTACCTACAAATGCCTAAAGTTCTATTAAAAATTTAAACGACTCTGTTTCTTGTTATAATTCTTCACTATCTTTTTTTAGTGCTACCTATTTAATTTGTAAAGAGATGATTAGTTAAGCTGGTGGCCTCCCTGCATATTAAATTTCACATGTTATATTTCTTAATTTAAATATGAAGTTATAAAAATAAGATTGCAGTAGGCCCTAAATCTATTTATTCGTGCATTTATTATGTTAGATAGAGATTTAGAGGGAGTCACCATTCTAAATCTTTACCAGAGGATATTTTCTACGAAAGACCAACAAAATCAAACGAAGTAAACAAAACGAAGCTTAAAACCTCTGAATACCTGACTTCTTCAGTAGCTGTATCTCTGAAATCAAGGTCATCCATCATTGGGTATCGTCAGACAATCGTACAGAGAATCGAGCATACACAATTGTACTCAAACAACTTCTCTCCACCAGCCAGCATCTCTCAGTAGACAGCAGCAGCAATTGTTTTTGAGCCTTTCATTTGTGTGAATTCCGCCCCCTTTCGAAACTGTATGAGGCATGTGAAAGTCAATAGTGTTGCATATTTTGACTGTGTACATCCATCACCCCTTTTTCAGTGGGATACTGGACTCTATCATTTTTTCTTGATTATGAGAATACGTAATAAATGAAGTTTACTTGTATTTGAGATTGCTTAAATCTATCATCGGGTCTCAAACTGGTTGGAAGTGTGAGTTAACGAATGTCGGACCACGACCCCACCTGAACCACGGCATATGTGACCCCACGACCCATCTGACCACAACTTTTTGGAAAAATAACATGACCCACGGCCCACGCGATTTTGTGACCCATGACCCCACGACCCACTTCCAACTCTGCTTGACTTCATGTTCATCCAACACAATCAATGTCAACGTCAAATCATGGTATGTCATCAAAAAGGGAATCTTCTTGCAGAAATCTTTCTGCCACAAGATATGGACATTTGGCATACACATTACAGGTCAGAGGATCGTCCTTCAATCTGTTGATCTTTAGAAAGCGTGAGATCCGCCAGCTTCAAGCAGACTATGTGCTCAGAAGGAAACGATTGGTTCTTTTCCCGTCTGGCGCTACTTTCTTGATTATTTTTTTATTCGTTACATCTGTGCATATTTGGAAAGCCTTATTTTGAGATTTAAATTGTATACATTGCAATCGCTCTACTTTCGAATTGTAAAGTCACAGAAGATTATCGTTTCAGATTTTATACCAAACCCGAAGTGATTCATTGGCTTTTAGATGTAATTTATTAATTATTTTTACTAGCAATTGTCAATGACGAAACTTACTAGAGTTTTACTTACTTTGAACTGTGTTTACTACATTGTCTATTATTCACAATGATCGCTATGTTTGGAGACAATCTTGATATGTTCCACTATAGAGATCAGGTGTATCTGTGGCCATGGTACAAGAAGTTGTTCTTATTTATATGCCTAAATTATTCACTTGCAAAATTGACACCAAAAAGATTATAAGTTTATAAAAGATATTTGCAAAGCTTGATGAGACTTCCCTAGTCCGTTCAGTACGTGCCGATATGGGACGATTCAGAATTAATCTTTTGCATTTAGCGAAGGCTGTTAGAATTAGCACGCTCTTCAAATTACATGAAAATTGAAAAATACTCTTCCATAATTGCCTTCTTTGGTATGTACTCAGCATGATTGTTACCATTTTAGATCTTTCCCAAAGGGGTTAAACACCAAGGAAAAGTGATAATATCAACTTCTATCATGGGAAATGTTCATACAACCACTAACCAGGAGGAAACAAAAAGTGAAAAGCAGACGTAAAAAGAAAAGAAAAAAAAAAGAGTCAAAAAAAAAGACATACAAATGGGAATCAGGTATCAAGTTAGACTTTTTAGTAATAACATTCATAAAAAGAGCACTTTTCCCCATTGATAGTCAATAATACATACACGTTTGGCCAGGTTGCTAGGTTTTGACCACTCACAATAGGCACATTGGTTGTGCTTTACTTGCGTGTGTGTCGCTTAGTATTGTCTTGATACGAAGCCTCCAATCCGCTGGATGGAGCCGGGGTGGTAATAACAACAGCAGGAGTTTGAAGGATATCTGAGATTTCCGATGTACTTTTCGAAAATCGTTCGTCCTCTTCGGCATGATCTAGAAGCATTTTTAGCTACGTTATTCTTCATAAGAGGAAGCAATGCAACATCAATTGCTTGATTCACTTAAATGTACACATTTATATTGGTTAAAAATCGGGTGTCATTCTAGAAAAGATATGTCCATTTTCTAACCACATATTGATTAAGATCATGAACAATACAATATTCAGTTACATCGTTGTACATAATTTGAGGACTAAATGTAGGCATTCTTCGATCCAAGATATAAGAGAGCCGTACGTAGGAGGTCCCTAGCTTTCATGATGCAAAAATAAGACATTTTCAGTGATTAAGGTACCTCTAGGTAAAATGATGCGACCAAGTCATTCGAGTTACAGCCTATAATGTATTGCTGACGCTTCGGACGTTCGTCTTTGGTTCAAGGCAGAAAATTCATTATATGATCGATGAATAGGTGTATTTTGTCATACTGGTTGCACGAATCGGCTAGAAATCAGTATTTAAATCTTTTTACTATGTTAAAGTTCCAAAGTTCTGATTTGTCGAGGTTCGGAAACTGTACTATCAGCAGGGCAGACCTGTAAATTTGTCAATAATTAGCATGTCAAAATAATCAATAGACCCCATGTGATCTTGATGTTTCAGCAAACAGTGATCAGAACAAAGGAAACTGAAACGACACTGATTCCTTAATTTTCTCCTCAACTCCTTCAGCGTTTTGCTTTAAAGGTCTTGAAACATTATCTTTGTGCCTCCTAAGTGTTGCTTCGACAGCTATTTGGATAACTGATTTTGATTTATTTGTTCGCGAGTGTTTCTATTGGTTCTGACTGATCATGATGGTACAATAAATGCAGAAGGAAATGATTTTATTTTACAGATTCTCAGTGTCATGATTGGAATTTAATGTTTAATAAATTAACAATTCGATGGGTTGCTATTACTTTCATGCTCAACCTCAAGAGTATTTTCTTAAGCGTGATCATATCACAGGCAACCTGCCACTGGCAGAACAAAACAGCAAAATCAAAGACAAAGATTTCAATTAACTTTGAAAGATGTAAATGGGTCCACATCACTATTCAGATTCAATGAATGAAATATGAATTTAGTGAATCATAAAATCATGCCGGTGAAAATTGAATCAAAAATATGAAATTTCAGCCAAGAAAACATGAATAGTATCGCGACATTTTCATGAAGACTTCCATTAATACGGATCATGAAATTTCCGCTTAGCTAGGATGCTTGTTGCAAATATTCACACCTTTTGATATCCAACTTCTTTCATGCTACTTACATAGAGACGTCATCTCGGAAGTATATAAATTGGCAAAATTTTGACTATTTTTTAGTAACTGCTCAAAATAAATTTGTTGGACCACGGGAACGTAATCTCCGTAAAAAAACTTGAATATTTTCATATATAGAAATTTTACCTTGTATACAGATACTTTTTTGAGTCGACAATTCTATCTATATATCCGATCCGACTTATGGATGTAAATCTTCGTGTTTTCTCTTTTGTCTTTTTGTGTTGGTGACTTGGATATAGTAGGACTTAGTTTATTAACTATTTGAATAGGAAAGTCACATTGTTTGGCCAGTTTTTTCAATTTGCCATTACAGCGATCGCTGACATAGTTCAGTTTACATGTGGCGGTTAACACATACCGGTCTCATTGCTATATAATGGGTTGTATTGATGACTGCACGGTCCACCTTTTGATGTGTCTGTGACACAAAGCGCCGTGGTCTCTACCTACTCAATTTTCTTGTACATAACTTTACGAAGGCAAATAAAGAGAAGGAGTGACAATGAAAAATTGAATTACCTCCTGTTCCTAGCCTTCAACATTATTCTCCCTTTCCGTATGCGATTCAAAACAGCTCCAGCTGCGAGGCTACGATTGATTGATGTCTGTACATTAATCATAGTAGCACGCTAGAATGAAAATGAGAGCACCTCTTTCATGTTACGTGCTTTGTGTCTACAACAGATGAGCAATTATTTCCGTAAGTAGTAGTAGATATCCAACAATGCGATCTACCAAGCCCATAGAAGTGGATAATAGTGCACTAGAATGGAAGTGTGATATCTTGCCTATGTACAATGATGGCACATGGAAAAATCTATGGTCTGCAGATCAGATTCGATCTAAAACATTACATCATAATCAAACCATTTGCCAAGTTGGTTGTGGAAGTTGTTGACACCTAACTACAGGATTTTCATGAAGAGAATTGTAAGTGAGATGGTGGTATTGTATCATGTGAAATAGCCTACTATTCCATGGATTGATATCCCGTGTCTATTTGTGCCAGTCATTGACGACTATTATGCAAATTTTCAACACTGGAATGCGAACTAAAATTTGGTTCAGAGTCATATTGAAAGTGGTTGCTGTACTGGTTGGAAGAACATCTCAAAAATTCACAGATAAAATTTCTAATTGTTGGATAATTTCTCCTTCAAGCGGTGAAGAAACCTAGCGCTTTTCTGGAGTAAACACACTGAAAGCTTCTTTACCTGCAATCATTTCTCAGATAAATAGAATGTCTCTGGAACTCTTCAATTGATGATTGAATAACTTATGTGATATAATGTGATGATATTTTGGACGCTGATATTCGAATGCTTGCAGAGATTTTGAAAATTGTTCAAATATAATGAAAACAGTGCCTTTTTAAAGCAGAAGAATTAATGCTATCTAAGATTTCTTGGCCTCTGATTTCAAAACTGGAATCAATGTATGCTCTGTAAATCGACCTTACAAGTCTCGCATATTGTGTATGATTAATACTCTTGGCTAGATTATAGGAGGCGATATTTCAAAAATGGACAAACGTACAGAACGTTTTAATAAAGGATTTCCTTTTTCCTTTGTCATCCTGTCGCCGCAGTAGAGTATTTGTAAATTCCCACTTATTGCTTTTGTGTAAAGATCTTTCGGGACTAGGGAAGCAACAATCCAGATCACAAATTGGCTTGATCAATATAAATAAATAAGAAGACAATGGAAAAGCAGCTCTCGTTACAATTTCCATTTTTGACCCCAACTCTAAGTTCCCCGATGTGTCGCCATAATTTTCATGCCACAATTTCCATTCTAGGACAATTTCTATGGTAATTGTTTATTTTATGACCAAAAGCATGATCCTACAAGCATTGCGTGATACATCTGCACCTCAATATGCACCTAAAAGATCAAACACCTGAAGAGACGATTTTCACCTCATATCTATCTCATCTTCAACTCAGCTATCCCAAACATAAACGAAGATAAAATAAAGCAAATTTTCGTTAAATTTAAATCATAATTCAAAAGAAGCCTTTAAGGTTTGGCGCTGTTATCTGACTATTACAAGTCACAAAACGTATTCGCTGGTTTGAACAGTCGATGTTGTAGGGTCCTGTGTCAGCGGTTCGGAGCAGGATCTATGAACCTCGTTGTATGAGTCCCATACTTCATTCATGTGTCAATCAAGGTCCCCTGACAAAAGCACATTATAACGTGGTTGGTTATTAAAAAGAAATCATTGGAAAATGTTTAGGATTATAATTTGATTTGTTTTGTTTGATGCAGCCTATTATATGACTTCGGCTAAAATCTTCCGAGTCAATGTGTTCTGATGAAGATTTGTCGTTGCTACGGATAATAGGTGAACTGTTTAGGCGTCTGAGCCATCCCCTGGCGCGTGCCTGTAGAATGAAAAGTAAGTACCGTATTTTCTGCGTATAAGCCGCACCGGTAGATTAAGAGCATTATCGATGTATTGTCTACGCTAAACAAATAGGTACACCTTGTGTGTCGCTCATTGCATCCCTTCCAGAGCGCTGAACTCACCATGAAACGACTTAAATTGGGGGTTTTATTTCCTGGAAAGCGACAGGAAGTCTTGTGATGTCTCGTCGCGGCTAGCTAAGAGCAGAGTTTAAGTTTGCAAGCAGACCGGTATGCATGAAAAATGGGAAAAATGAGCTGAGGACGGAGATTTTCAATATGATGAGAAAATGGTGGTAACTGTGAGAAAATAAGAGTCAGTTGTAGAACAGACGCGCGGAAACAAAACGAGCTGAACGCACTGGTACAACTAAGTTTCGCGCAAGCTGGAGAGACCGATTTGACGGTCTTATATGAGAAAAAGGAGATCCAACGGAAGAGCTATCAACACCAGTAGAAATAATAATAGATAAGAAGAAGAAAAATAAGCGGAAAGAAAAAGAAATCGCAGAAGGGAACGTGGAGAACTCACAACTTCATTGGCGGGACCAAGTGGTTGTAATAGATATGTGAAACGTGGCCTGCTTGGTCTATTCGAACTAG
>CAJQUW010010571.1:0-14758 GCA_907163375.1 Prostheceraeus crozeri
TCAGCTGCAACATTTAACTATTTTCCATTTAACTAGATATTTCCTTTGATTGCCATGACCTTTCTTCCTGATTATTTTATCAATCATATAAACCTCGTCACTTCTGTCTACTACTTGCAATTCATATGAGTAATTCCTATATGAGTATTCCTTCGATTGGATTACCATGGTAATCTATCAATTTATACATGGTGGGCCTAAATTTTCTATTTACTTCATCTACAAAAAAATCTTATTCAGTCCAATTAGGTAGATAACCCTTCTCAAATGTAGACTTAACCTTCGAAATCCGAAGTCTATCACTATAATTTATTTTCTTTTCATTGGAAATGTTTTTCGCTTTCTTATCATACAATCGAAGCCATACATCCATCGCATTATCTGGGGTAACATCAATTGTTAGCATCTTAATAATACGATGATAGCTTTCATTGTAATTCTTAACAAATTTCTGCAACTCATCTGGCCAAACATGTTTTTTTTTGCAGTGAAATAGCGCCATATTTTCGTTTTCAATGTGCGATTGAACCTCTCAACCATGGCAGCTTTATAAGCACTTTTAACGCTAAACAATTCCACATTATGACTTTTGAGGAGACTTCGAACATGAGAGTTCTCAAATTCCTTGCCTTGATCGGTCTGTATTCTTTGTGGAACACGCCCTTCATCGAAAATACTCTGAAAAGCCGCTTCAACTTCTGTTCCTCGTTTACATTTCAGCGCACGTGCCCAAGCATAGTGAGATAAAATATCTATTACGGTTAAGATGTATTTATAGCCATCATTGTTGCATGTCAGCCAATTCCGCTTGCCATTGACTATCTATGTTGTTAACAACATATTTTCTCGTTGGAAACCGCTTTCTCGCATTTTTGTGAAGAGTGTAAGTCGGTTGACTAATTAACCACTTCTTGACTTTCGCTATTCCCACACCTGCTTCACGAGCTAGAACCTCCGGACGACTGAAACTTGCGGGGTGATTTAAGTCGTAATAAATCTTTCTGAGTTTCACTGCTGTACTCATCGTCTTTGTTCTGATTTGCACGCGTAGTACTCGCACAGCAACTGCTAACACAATTGATATCAACCTCTATGCCATCTTCTCCTATACCTTCGAGCGCAGATTTCAAACAGCAGCAAAACTTTTGTAGCGACATGATATGAGAGAAGCAAAGCTTAATTTATATTTGCTTAATATTTACTATAATCCTTTCCAACGCGCATTGAGCGCCTAGTAGCTCTTTTTGGTTGAAGATCATCGGGGTCATGAAGCTCTCGCTTGACCGCCATCGTGGGTGTTTTACTTTTTGATCCATCTTGTAAGTGACCCTTGTCCAACTCATTCACAGTCGGTCCTCCAATAATATTGTGTGGTACATTTTCATCAGATAAAATTTTCTGATGAGCAACAAAGTTCATTGCTTAAAACTAGCTGTGAACCGAGAAAACTGTCATTGGTTCAACGGAATTAGGTATGATATTAGATCGAAATCGCAGTCGTTCCGGACATTCCTGGGTCAGATCAATAAATAGATAGCCATGTGGTTTCTTAGTTACATCTTCATATATTTTTGAAAGAACTTTAGGTCGTTGAGGTAATATCTGTCTACTGAGATGATGTATCTGACTGCTGTCTCTTGGATTTTTAAATATTGCCAAATAATGTGTATTCAAACTCCTAGTTCTTTGCTCTTTCCCTCCATCAAAAATGTTTTGGGTGATATAGATTATGAAGGCTTCCCTATGATGTGCTGTCTGAATAAACATTTCAGTTGCATCTTTCGATGATTTGCTTTCACGCAATAGATCATCTAGCACAATTAAGTCGCCTGCTTTGATGTCTTCAGTTGTCGGTAACCCTTGCTTCACATCATAACCTTTCTGGCGAAGTGCAGAATTTAGTTGTGGATGAAATATACCATTTAACTCTTTTAATTTCTTTATTAAACATCTCATTTCTAAATTGTAGTAATTGAGTTACAAAAGTAGTTTTACCGGACTGACTTGGTCCGGCCACACACATTGTGCGATCAGTGAATAGGCGAAAATCTGTCATCCTGAAATTTCAAAAGCTTTAAAGACCAACACCCACCAGTTTGCTTAGAATAAAACAAGTCATGTTCCAGAACAACTTTATTTACATTTAGAAACTTTCGTTTCACATTCACAGCATTTGTGTTTCCTCATCAATGTCAGCATTAAAATAACTTCTCGCGTCAATTTGAGCATCTTGGCGTTTCAATTTCAACTTAACACTCCCTTCCTTGGATTTCCGTCCCCGCTTTTTGCATTCTTCAACATCCTTCCAATCTTTTGAAGTAGGTTTTATCGATGGTGATTTAGACACTTATCAATCGGCATTGGCTCATAAACCAACTGTAGAACTTTCATTTGTAACGATGCCACTTTTCCGGTTGAGCCGTGAGCACCAATGTATAGTCCGCTGACGCGTATTAAACCCATGTATCGTCCGCGCTTCAGATCATCACACTCCGCTGTATTTCCAAGTAGATCGAATGCTTGAAAGTGATCGGACAATTTCAAGAATAGCGTATCGAACTCGGGTAATTCCTTATGGCCAATTCCTTCCTCTAGCGCCTTCCTCCAATGTGCAGGAGCACTTTCGGCCAACACAACGCATTCCTTCGCCAAAGAGTCGATGGCTTTGAGTATCATCTGCTGCCATTCCGGAAAGGTCACTCGCATTTGTCTCATGTTGCTATATCCAGATGAAGACATACCATTACTGTGGAAAAATGGAACTTGAAGATAGAAACCATCGTCACCATAGCTCAACGTTTGGAAGTAAAAGGTATTTCCAATCCCTTGAACCTTCCTTGTCGGTCGGAATTTAAAGAGATCACGTTCAAATGAGTCGCTTTCCTCTCTAACTATAAACATTTTTTGAGACATAATTCAATGTTGTACTTATTTTGAGCTTTTCAACCGCCAGCGATGAATGATAGCTTGAAAGTGATTAAAGAGTACAAGCGCGTCTCTCTTATATACATATTCACATGAGTCATCAATCAATGATGACGTGTCAATCCATGATTCGTCGTCTACAGCAACACTGCGGCACCTGCTACAACTTTCCTTAGCGGACTGTTGAGTACATTGTAAATGCTGTTTCCAATATCATTCAACATATTCAAAAACCAACCACCTCCACGCTGAACTAAGTTCCGCCTTTTCATATCACTGCTTCTTGGATTTGAAAATTTTATAATGCTGTTTAGAGAATCAGTACTCAATAAAGGCTTGTATATTGGGAGGCATTTGTGTTTTCCAATGGCCAAATCACGGATGAAATCATCACTTGAGTTTTGAATTAATTTGCACTTGACTTTATTGTTTCGCATGCTGTTTAACTTTCGCAACGCCTTCTTAAACTGACTTGAAGGTCTAAAAGAACCATTCTTCCGAGAAAAAGATGCCTTTCGTTTTGCAGTCATTTTTATTGTGTTAAAAGCAAAAGCATTTATGAAAATATACATTTTTGCTTAGTTCCATGCAACAAAGTCAAACGGTAACAGATGGTAGGTCGTAGTCATCAACATCACTCAAGGTCTGAGTCGTTGCAGTTACAAGCTGTTCTATATTACACATTAAATCCTTTGATAGAGAACAGCATGAACAGCATGGTTTTGAAGCGAAGACTTTTAAAAGATTAGCATAGTATGCTCTAAAGTTGATTATGTCCCGCTCATCTTGCACTGCCACATTGACGCTCATCGACGGGGGTCCGGTAAACATGTCCACCTTGAAATTACCACCATTTTCCTCATAGTGGCTAAATGTGATTATATCATGCAAACAAGTCTTTAATTTCCGTGTTCTCATTTCACAATAGCAACAAGAGCTCTGTGGAATAGCTTCCGTAAAACTCAGAGGCTTGAACACTTCATCGAGCCAAAATCTTAGTACTCGCGTAAGGGCATTGGTCAATGTCCTCATTAAGAGTTCCTGAAGTTCAATATCATCTTCACAATGACAGAATGTGACAATATCCTCCATCAGATCTATGAGATCAGCTTTGTAACCTATAACATCATTTGCAGAGTACAAAATCTTGCTAGTAAACAGATTGTCTTTGTGAATAATTGAAACAGGAATGATCGTGGTAAATGGTATGTTTATTAATGTCTACAATCCTCAACAAGTATGGTTGTAATAGAAGTGTGATAACCTTGTATACAAAAGCTGCACAATAACAACCAATCACAGACACGCATGATGACTCATCATGAACGATATACAGTGACTGTTGAAATTATTTCCTCATCACAAAGGGGACAAAATATAGTTTCCAAGGGTACATAGCATGTAGAACACATGACAAAATGAGAACATGGTAACAAGAGAAGGGATTTTTCCCATTCAAAACACGTAATGCAGTTCCGTTCAGATAATAAATCAAACGTCTCTATTTCTAATTTCTTTCTGAAGTCACTTTCATTGATAGAACATTTCCATAAATCAATTGAAGGTTTCATTTTTTTTATCTCCGTTTCAGAAAGTTCCAATTTCATCCTCCTAGTTTCACTGTCTTTATAATGTAGCATTGAGAAATCTTCTATCCAACTACGATCCAAATTAGCATTCATGGCATGCTCATCCAGATCCATTAGTCGTTCAACTAAATCACTAGCTTTGATATTTTCATTTAGATATGTAACAGTTTCTATAGCCTTTAGCGAATAACCAAGGTTTCTTGCAACAATCCATGACATTGGGAAACTAGTCATCAAGATTCACATCAACAAACAACTTTCACGTATTCATAACTTATCCTAGTTATGAAAATCAATACAGTTGTCATCAATGGTCACAATTGTCGCATTTGAGCAAGCAGTCTCAAAGCAAACATCTGTTTAAGTACCGAAATAGATGTTCGCATCCCTATTCTAATTCACATACTCTAATTCAATTTCGGAACAAGTCGTTCCGATCCCAACACACAAATAAGTGTACCGAATCATTAAGTATGATCTCAATTCGGCTATGAATCGGAACGCGGTTCATTTTTACATGTTCAAAACATGTTCCGATTGGTAATTCGGAACATGTTCCTATCCATGTTCGCATCCACTACCAGCGCGTGCGCAAAACTAACTACTGTCGAGCATTGGCCTTGGCTAATGTAACGCCAAGCCGCTGTAAGCTCTCTCTCCGAACCTGATACCTATCACAGTTCATGCGAATAGCTATTATGTCGCATATTCGTGTTAAGGCTGCTGAGGCTTCCTCTCCCCATACGCCATAAACAGTTGCTGCCATCGGGATGCAGCGTCAGCCTTATTCGTTGCATTTCGGTCCATTTTCGACAAGCTTTCTCTTCGAGGCCGCTTGAAGGCAGACATCTCCGTTCGTACTCGCTTCATCAATGATAGTGGGCCTCAGTGGGTGTACAATTGTGATGTCAAGTGCAGCAGCCTGTCCGAGAGACCAAGATGGCACCAAAATGTCTGCAGGACGAGAGAGCTTCCGAGAGTTGTCCAATCCAGCACCTTGCTCTAAAAGCGGATTCAAAGATGCTTGACGGCAAAGACCATAAATGATATTCCGGATCTCGTTGTGACGTCGAACAACATTTGGTCCGCGTTTGCAAGTTAATCCGTGGTAACCAAAACTGTCCATTACCTTTTCTGGGCATTTTGGACACGTCATGTCTTCCTCATATGAAATATTCGTATAATCACATTGGTTATTGGGCAGTTGTCACAGATTTAGAGGATAAACCACATGGATAAGTCTATGGATAAGCTATTCTATGAATCCAGCGGGCAAGAAAATCGTAGAAATCCCCGTCTCCTTCGCGGCCTCGGACTTCTACATTTTCTTGCCCGTCTGGCTTCACAGAATGTAGCATTATATCATGGATTTCAAGGGCAGTAATATCAGACATGGACGAGGCTGCGCTAGCAGCCGAGAGTGTCTGATATTTCTGCCCGCAAAATCCATAATGCAATGCTATTGTATGTAACTCTTGAGAAGTATCAATATTGCAATTCTTGATCGCTGTTAGTCACAGATAATGGAGGGATGAAGAAATCTTTAATTGACTTTTATTGAAGTCTATGAAAGTTTGCTCTCTCAATAGATCTTAATTCATTGACTTCTAAAATTTAGAAGTCTATGCTTAATTCATGGAAAGTTTGAAAGTCTGAATTCATGAACATTTGCAAATGTGAATGGATTTAAAATTCAGATTTCTATCTAAAAATAAGCTTTTCAATATATCCTATACTTCAATAGTGTATTCAGTAAGCTATTCCATCCATGAATAGCCATGGTAACAATACGGAAGTGCATTAATCATGGAAGATAAGCACATACATCGTAATTTACTACTTTTCGCATTTGCATCTGCTGAAGTGATCTACATGTAGCTACCTCACATGGCTGATATTATACCTAATGCACAGTCTACAAAATCGGGTTTTCATCCGTTTTCTATGGATGACCGTTTTCAGTGAAAAAATTGCCTTCCCAGTAAACCAAATTCTGTAAAATTTCTGCTTATATGGAGAGATGGCTGATACATACATGTATGTGTTTTGATGGAAATGTGCGAATGCAGATCATTTCATTTTGTTTGTTGGTTGGTTTTTTCGCAGAGGAAGTTTCTATGATGCAAATCATTACCTTTATATTCTTCATAATTCTTCTGAAGACTGACATTTTTATTTTTCTGATAGAAAATAAAGGCATCGAAATGTTAAGGTCCATTCCCACCGGACGCGGCATGGCGCGCATCGGGCATCCAGAATTTTTGTTCAGAACCTTAACAAACCTATGAGGTTGTTCACACCAGACGCGCGGGACCACGCGTCCAAGTAATTTTAGAAAAAAGCTCCGTAATGACGACGGTTTGCTTACGGGATAGGATAATCCATCCCGCGCCAAGACGCCTCGCGGCATGCTCTACCCCCCGCACTGAAGCATGATAGCACACGTTGCCAGATGTTCGTGCAGAGAAATGATTGACTTTTGACATAGCTATCCGACAATTCTGACCGTCTGTGAGGACAATTTTACCAAATGAGCATCAAATTCCCTTATTAGTGCACTTTCATACTTTGTCAACCATGAAATCGAATTCATGAGTGCATTTGGAGATGAACGGTATTTCATTGCTGCAAGACGAGTATCGGAAACGAAGATGAGAAAGTTGTTATTGTTATTGTTCTCAACCTATCTGATAATCTTCGATAGAGTGATACTCCCAATTACTATAGAACAGACGATGTAGGTTAATTAAGGTCGTATTGTGAGCAAAGTCAATCCGTGCGTCAATTTTATTTCAGGATCTGTCACCTGTTGCCTTGTTGTCACCCTATGAATGAAAATGTGTAAATGATATGTGTGTCCTTAAAAACCCTATTCTTTACAAATGTGAAATATCAAATGATTAGTTTTCGCAAAATTATGTGGTTAATGGCAATCTCCAAATCCTAACGATTAATCTGCAATGTCAATCAATCAAAAGTATGCCTTACTTCACTTATAATTGGAAAAAATAGCCATAGCAATGTCGGTCTCTTTCATCTGTCTTTGATTGTGTGCCACCAAGGATATTTAATATTACAAATGGCTAGATAGGAAAAAGGCGTGTTTTTGCCTTGTGCGCAACGAAACCAGTGAAAATCAGCTCATATTGTATGAATTTAAAAATATTTGTAAGCGAGCAACAATTATTCCTTTTCATTGCCTCTTTTTAGTAATTACAGAACTAAAACGCATTTTAATAATAAATCAAGAAATTTTTATGTATGTCTAAAAACAACGTCCAAATTGCAACAAAAAAAGGCCTAGTCTAACATTCTATTTTTTCAGATGTTTTGCAAAACGCTGTTGTAAATAAGAGTACTTCTGATACAATTCTTTCAATTTGAATGTATTGCACTATTTTATGTCAGTTGATTATTAGTAGATCTGAAGAGCGCATACTACATAGGAATAACACAAATGAAAACCAGACGCGCTGCCAAGCTTGGCAATAATCTAACGTGTATATGTAATTTTGTAGTAAGAAATTACATGATGCAACCATAGAGTAGGTATATTAGGTAGAGTGGCAACTCCGCATATACGGTATTAAATCCCCAATGTGTATACACCTTCGATTTTATTAAATGAACTCAAGGGGATATAGCTGGTAATTATTACCAAATGTGAGATATGCAAAGTTTTGCAGTTTTGAAGAAATTGTCACGGAATTGAGTGATCATGATTGTAATGCAGAAGGAATGATGGTATTTTACAGATTCTCAGTGTCATGACAGCATTGGAGATTTAATGTTTGTTAAATTTGAATTCGATGGGCTCCTATTACTTCATGCTCAACCTCAGGAGTAGTATTTTCTTAGGCGAGATCATATCACAAACTGCCACTGACAGAGCAAAATCACATAATCAAAGACAATTATTTCAATTAACCTTGAAAGATGTAATCAAAGAGCTAATCAAGATGTATAATTGTGTTGACAGTTTGACAAAAGGATTGATTTCACTTGGTTTTTATGAATAGTATTGGCAATGAAATATCTGATCTGATATTCTCTCAAATCATACCACAACCACAACTTATTAATACTCAAGAGAATGATTTCTGCAGATTCGGATTTCCTTAACGAAAGTTAGCAGGACGGAATGCCTTTTTGTCGCCATGTCATACTGAACTCAGTGCTCATCTCAGATTGAGCCTATTTTCTAGACTGTAGGTCGACCAAATCTCATCGTAGAATTACTCGGATATTGCTCTAAAATAGACTGTCCCTTGGAATACTTCAATTCATAACGAACTGTTCTCGTCTGATGAAACTTGCAAATCTAAGAACCTGACTACATCACACTTTGTTCACGCTCATAAATCTAATGCAAAATGTCTTTGTATTTCCTCGAAAATGTGTCGTTTAGATATCATTTTCGAGTCATTATGCTTGAAATGTTGCATCTGATTTCATGTAAATTCTGAAAACTGAGTGCGTCATTTAATTATCTCGGGAAAATGTCATATTATGGTGTTTTGTTTAGGCTCAATCGAATGCATGTAACACAAGGAATGTGAATATGTTATAATTATTTAGCAATAAGAAGTGTCCATAATTATGTGGTATTTGTAGTTGCCCACCTCACCATTCCCCTCTCCCGCCCCTCGCCACGCGGGTCGGTGAGAGCGGGCATTTTGGTTGGACGCGCCACGTCTCGTCCGGTCTGAGTGGGCCTCTAGGTTGGCATGCTCTATTCATCACTCATCATGCATCCTACCTAATAAAGACATTGTTATCATGAAATGTACTATGTGAAAACAATGTTGCTCTTTTCCTGCCAGCTTTGGATATTGAAATATATCAAATTTATTCACCATATGGCTAAGTTTTATACATGTATATGCATTATGAATATCTGCGCATTCGAAAGGCGGTTTTTGCATTAACGATGGAGTGTCTCAATAAAAACGTTGCCGGATTATGAAGAGTTTGCAGACCTTCAGTTTCATCAAGAGTAGTAAGCAAAACTCCACTTCTGGACCGCGCAAGATGGCGGCCATCGCTGCGTCCCCCCCCCCTCTGGCACGGCAGAATGTCGTGGTCGGCCGCCGTGGTGCTTCGTGTCTGAGTCCCCCCCCCTCTGGAACGACAGAGGTTGTGGTCTGTCGTGGTGTGCCGGCCGGGTGGGTCCACGTTCACAACATGTTCGCTGACGTCCCCCCCCCTCTGCAACGACAGAGTGTGAGACTCGGGTGAGTTGGTCCGACCGCCTGGTTGACGTGGGCGACCGTCTAGGTTGACGTGGGCGACCGCCAGGATTAGTCTTGAGGCTATAGTGTGTGATGTTTTTGGTGTGTAGCGTCCAAACGAAGCATCGGATGAGAAAATGGAGGTCAGATTCGGATTCAGCGTGAAATTCTGCATCGGTAGGGTGAGTTTCAAGGCAATCGGTGAGAAAAAATTTTCAACATTTTTCGAAAAACGACAGAGTTAGAATTTGGGACGTTTTGGTGTGTAGCGCCCAAACGAAGCATCGGATGAGAAAACGGAGGCCAGATTCGGAATCTACGTGAAATTTTGGGTTAGGAAGGATGTTTCCAGCGAAATCGGAGAGAAAAAATTTTCGGCTGACTCCCCCCCCCCTGGACGGCTTGCTTCCAGTGGACGGATTTTGTCGTGCGATAGCTTGTTTGAAAGCTAAGAGTGAGACAAATTCAGTGAAAGAATCGGCTTGTTCGTATCTGTCTTCGTTCAAAAGTTAGAGCGGTTACAAGATTTTAGGTCGGAGCTCGCTCACCTGAAAAATCCTAAGTGTCAGAGTGACTTTGTATGGGTAAAATTTTGAAAATTTTCCAAAGTGTGGAATTTCGACCTGGGACCGTCACCAAAACATTTTTCATCAAATTTCACTGACCCCCCCCCCGACCACAATCTTCTAACTTTGGTTCTAGTGGACGGATTTTGTCTTACAGCTACTCGTTTGAAAGAGGAGAAAAAACTGCTCGACAACATTTTTTGTTGCGAGTCAATCGAACCAGCCGTTCACAAGTTAGAGCGGTTACAAGATTTTAGGTCGGAGCTCGCTCACCTGAAAAAATCCTAAGTGTCAGAGTGGCTTTGTATGGGTAAAATTTTGAAAATTTTCCAAAGTGTGGAATTTCGACCTGGGACCGTCACCAAAACATTTTTCATCAAACTTCACTGACCCCCCCCCCCGACAGCAATCTTCTAACTTTGGTTCTAGTGGACGGATTTTGTCTTACAGCTACTCGTTTGAAAGAGGAGAAAAAACTGCTCCACAACATTTTTTGTTGCGAGTCAATCGGACCAGCCGTTCACAAGTTAGAGCGGTTACAAGATTTTAGGTCGGAGCTCGCTCACCTGAAAAAATCCTAAGTGTCAGAGTGGCTTTGTATGGGTAAAATTTTGAAAATTTTCCAAAGTGTCGAATTTCGACCTGGGACCGCCACCAAAACATTTTTCATCAAATTTCACTGACCTCCCCCCCCTCTGGACAGCTAGCTTCTATCTTGGCTTCTAGTGGACGGATTTTGTCGTGCAATAGCTCGTTTGAAAGCTAAGAGTGAGACAAATTCAGTGAAAGAATCGGCTTGTTCCTATCTGTCTTCGTTCAAAAGTTAGAGCGGTTACAAGATTTTAGGTCGGAGCTCGCTCACCTGAAAAAATCCTAAGTGTCAGAGTGACTTTGTATGGGTAAAATTTTGAAAATTTTCCAAAGTGTGGAATTTCGACCTGGGACCGTCACCAAAACATTTTTCATCAAATTTCACTGCCCCCCCCCCCCCCCGACCACAATCTTCTAACTTTGGTTCTAGTGGACGGATTTTGTCTTACAGCTACTCGTTTGAAAGAGGAGAAAAAACTGCTCGACAACATTTTTTGTTGCGAGTCAATCGAACCAGCCGTTCACAAGTTAGAGCGGTTACAAGATTTTAGGTCGGAGCTCGCTCACCTGAAAAAATCCTAAGTGTCAGAGTGGCTTTGTATGGGTAAAATTTTGAAAATTTTCCAAAGTGTGGATTTTCGACCTGGGACCGTCACCAAAACATTTTTCATCAAATTTCACTGACCCCCCCCCCCCGACAGCAATCTTCTAACTTTGGTTCTAGTGGACGGATTTTGTCTTACAGCTACTCGTTTGAAAGAGGAGAAAAAACTGCTCCACAACATTTTTTGTTGCGAGTCAATCGGACCAGCCGTTCACAAGTTAGAGCGGTTACAAGATTTTAGGTCGGAGCTCGCTCACCTGAAAAAATCCTAAGTGTCAGAGTGGCTTTGTATGGGTAAAATTTTGAAAATTTTCCAAAGTGTGGAATTTCGACCTGGGACCGCCACCAAAACATTTTTCATCAAATTTCACTGACCTCCCCCCCCCTGGACAGCTAGCTTCTATCTTGGCTTCTAGTGGACGGATTTTGTCGTGCAATAGCTCGTTTGAAAGCTAAGAGTGAGACAAATTCAGTGAAAGAATCGGCTTGTTCCTATCTGTCTTCGTTCAAAAGTTAGAGCGGTTACAAGATTTTAGGTCGGAGCTCGCTCACCTGAAAAAATCCTAAGTGTCAGAGTGGCTTTGTATGGGTAAAAATTTTGAAAATTTTCCAAAGTGTGGAATTTCGACCTGGGACCGTCACCAAAACATTTTTCATCAAATTTCTCTGAACGAGGGGGGGGAGGTCAGTGAAATTTGATGAAAAATGTTTTGGTTAAGGTCCCAGGTGAAATTCGGAAGTTTTAAATTTTTCAAAATTTTCACCACACTGGAGCTCTCACACTTAGGAATTTTTTCACTTGTGGCATGTTACATGGACATGTGCTGGCGGACCAACTTCCCGTGGTCATATGAGAATGGTTCAGGTGTCATATGATAGAGAATGATGAGACGAATCGTTTGCAACAAACCGCATGTCGCTACGATGAATACTTTCGGAGATAGAGCCATTTTAAGTTTTCTTCCGAGCATATATAAACCCCGACAACGTAAGTCTGATCACTTCATCGAAAGACGAGGTAAGCGACGGTCGTCGCTCTGAGCTCCCGATATCGGGTGCAAAGGACTCTATCTTTTGAAGTAGGCAAGCTATCTTGCTACTTCAAAGTTTGTATGATAGAGTTTGATAGTGTCTTTACTACTGATAAAATTTTTTAAAAGTAGTATGAGTAGTTAAAAGTAGTATGAGTAGTAAAATGCGGAATTTTTTAAAAATTCTTAATTTTCACTTTTTTCAAAGTTTTAACATATATACTAAGGTTTTCAAGTATCCTGAGTTCAAATATGCTATCAGATTTGAAATTTAACTAAGTCTAAGGCAGCTTTGAGGGGTTAGATCCAGCTACTGATCACTACCTTTGACTCGGCGTTCCTGTTACCACTTCGGGGCAGTGACAATGATGTCTTCAGCTGTAAAGAGCGGGTATCGGGGAAGATCTCTCACTTCCCTAGTGATCGGTACAAGGCCTTCGGGCTGTCGACGGGATCGAGTGCCACTCACTACACTCTTTAGGAATATGACTGTACTACATGATTCCAAACTTATACAAATTTCATTATCTTACAGTTCACAATAAAATCTAAAATGGCCAATGACAAAAATCGTAAATATCACATCAAAATGTGCTCTTGTGGGCGAATTAATCGCAGTGCGAACGCCAAGGCTCATGTGAAGAAGGCGGGCACCGGCCACATGATTGTCTTGAATAGGGTTGCTTGCGTAAAGTGTAGAGTGCTGAAGGGTGATGAGGATGAGGTGCGTTTTTACAGAGTGCATGCTGACTGTAGTGGTGGTTTAGTGACTGATTTGAGATTTACGCAGTTGATTGTGGAAGAGAGGGAGCGAATGTTGGCGAATGTTGCGAATGTTGTTGAGAATGTTGTTGAGAATGTTGTTGAGAATGTTGTTGAGAATGATGAGTTGGCGAGAGCGGTTGCGTCGTTGGAGGGTGAGATTGAGCAGCGGAAGAGAGTGCTTGAGAGTGATGATGAGGATGATGTGGATTTAGATAGGGAGCGTGTGAGGAAGCGTGTGAGGAAGTTGAGCTCATCGTCATCGGATGTGTCAAACATCGTCATCACCGACCCCCCGAAGAGCTCATCTTCCCCAAAAGTGAAGAGTGGTGGGATTCGTATGCAGTCGGCGAGGTGGTTGAAGGATGAAGAGAAGAGGCATGTTTCGCAGCAGATGGCGCATGAGTTGTTAGTGAATAAGTTTGAGAGTTTGAAGAAAGTGAAGGATGAAGTTGTGAAGGAGTTGGATGAGTTGAAAAAGAAGGATTTGAAGTCGAAGGAAGGTGGCGGATGAAAAACATTAGAATGAGGCGTTGTGTGACTGATTTGAAGAATAAGACGCGAGAGTTGGAAGAGAAGAATGATGCGTGTGAGAAGAGGGCGAGTGCTGCGGAGAGAAGAATGAGAGTGCAGAGGCGAAGTTTGAGGAGATGATGAAGGAGATGAGTGTGTTGAGAGCGAGGAATGTTGAGTTGGAGAGGACTGTGGCTCGGCGGGGTGATGAGAGGCAGGCGTGTGAGAAGTTGGAGCGCATGAGGGATGAGTGGGAACGTGTGAATGAGGATCGTTTGTTTGAATTTCACATCCCTATTCGGGACAATCATTTGGCCGGCGAAGTACTCGTAAACCAGAATTTAGACGAATCCATCTATGCTACAACGGTCATCCACGACAAAATGCCTCCACGCCAGCTTACGAATGCGCGGTCACTTGCATAAATTTTCGATTCGGAAACGAGCGAGACTACCTAAGGATGACTAACTTGGTAAGTGAAAAAGTAAATAAGATAGTATATCCTATTCTAATACATATCATTTTCATTGCAGATCTTTGCCCGCCTTCACCACCCCATCACGTCACTCCCGAGAACGAACCATCGGCTCTCTTAAGGGCCACCTAGGGGCAAGACATGATAGAACCTCCACGCGGTTTGCCCTGGGCAGTCTTCGGACTGGCGAATACTATCATTAAGTTGAATCTGCTATCAGTCCACTTGAACGTTGCGTCGCGTTAGAGGGGTATATAAACCACTGCCTCTCATTTCATTTCATTTCAATCATGCAGACGCCGAACAGTCAAGTTAGCTCTCCTCGCGGACCGCAGATAAGGCCGCGAAATTTTTTTGAGGAGTTTGTCAGGCTAGAGGAGCAAGACAGAGTCCACAACAATCTTGCTCGGATTGGCAATCCGATGACAGCAACTGCTGTCAATCCAACGGAATGGTGCTACATTCCACTCT
>CAJQUW010010572.1:0-157944 GCA_907163375.1 Prostheceraeus crozeri
TTTGTTTATTTGTCGAAGTTCAATGTATTCATTCATTTGATTACGTCATCGATGGACTATATAGTTAAGCATCAATTTGCTTATGTATATTGTATAAATACAACATTTGAACAGTTGATGCATTTTAACTACATGCGTCTTTGTGCAGAAAGATTATTCATTGATGTCAAGTTATTATATTATTATTATTAGTATTATACAATAATTGAACAGTTGATGCATTTTAAGTACATGCGTCTTTGTGCAGAAAGATTATTCATTGATGTTAAGTTGTGAGTCCTCGCTTCCTAAATAAAAAGCAGGATGTAAAGAAATTGCTACTAGAGTTGCCTCCGTCACAAAAAAAAAAAACAACACCACATAGATTATAAGAAATGCATGAATTTATCTTATCAACTTGAATCAAGGAAGTTAGAGTATCATCTTCCTCGATGCCTACTAGCAGTTGGATTACTGGAGAAACCTCGTTTCTTCGTGTCTTACAGGTACATGCTCGGGCTTGCTGGCGTCCCATCATTAATTCAATTTATCGGATTTCTCTTCATGCCTGAGAGTCCACGATGGTTAGTGATTAAAGGAAAAGATGAACAAGCGAAAGCTGTTCTCACGCGTCTTCATGGCTGTTCAGACGATGTAGCAGAAAAAAAAAGAGGTTCAGGCAATTAGAGAAGGTCACCTTGCGTCTATTAGAGTCTCTCGTAGCGGAGGTGAGTGCAGAATTAGGGTTACAATATATTTGATGTCCTTTAGGAAAATAGCTTTAGCAATGATTTCTATTGGAAATTGTAATTTTTAGTTGTTATGCAGTTATGAGTTTAGAATGTCCCGTTTGTTAGGATCGATTCCTCAGTACGTCGTGCTCAATCAAAAGAAAAGTCTAAGATATCTAAACGTTTTTTCATCGTTATTTATTTCTTTAATTATGAATTTCACCAATTTTTCTCCTACTGTACCTATTTATCTCATAAATCCGCAGTTTGTATTGTGCATGAAGGAAAAGTTAGGAGAATTAACATTCTGAGTTTGTTTTGAAGTCTATGAATCTCTTGTAAAAAAGTGCGAATTTTCCATGTGCCATAAGTAATGACTGAGTTGATTGATAAACAATAATTATTTTAGTCCCATCGTGGGATAGTGAATGATCTATTTCAGATATTGTCAATAGAAAATATTTTCTAAATATGAAAAATTGCAAATGGTGGCAACAAGAGCTCAATATCAGGTTATCGAATCACGGAGGGGTGCAATGACGGTATTCGCCACTGCATCGAGTCAGCGAATTTTCTTGCTTAAACCGACATATTATTTCAAAATCTGTCACAACCAGTGAGCAGATTCCCATCCAACACTATCCGTTATTGCAGTGGTCACAGTAACAGTAATCATTTAGATTATCATCAATTAGCAATTAGCTTTGTGCTACAAATATTTTCATCTTGAAACAAAAGAACAATCTCAAAACTTGCTCTGATTTCTTTTGTATTATGGTTAAACCACATATAATTCAGCTATCTATTATTTATTTATTCAACGTACAATTTTTGCTATTATTGTTAGTGAGTGTCGAACAAAGGACTCAAATATTTTTTAGCTGTCTCTATCTCAGTCCACGATGCAGAAACTAATAAAATAAAATCTCAGTTCTCACAGCTTTCAGCCTTAGAGTACACCAGATGCAGCGGCCATCAGATAGGTACTAGACCAGTATACTACCAGGAACGTATGCGATCAAAGTCACGTAGGGGCAAAGTTTTGTATAGATGTGGATGGACATGATTCAAGCTTCTGGTGCAAAACTATGATTGATTACCAGGATGAGAATACAAGAGGATGAAAGCCATCAAAGGTTGCTTGATTATAATGATTCATTATATGAAGGCATATAGAGACGAGACTTGTCTTGCTGTTCTTAATGAGACGTAATATCATCACCACGTTATTCACATTCGTGGTTCATCGATTGTTTTTTCTCATCAGGTGTATTTTTAAGTGTCATATTTTATCCTTATATGTCAATCATGATGGGAAGATTACCTGAGGATCAAGTTGCTAATTCAGTAAATATAGTAATTTGAATAGTGCATTAAATAGACAGCAAGAACATTTCAGCTACTCCCTCAAGTTCAAATGGATACTTGAGTTTTACCGAATTATTGCCCGACGTCGATGCTGCTTGTGTAAGACTCATCTTAAAGCATCAGAAGTTGTTTTTTATAAAACAGTAGAAGACTTTGCAATTATTTCTATCAAAACAATGTTAATTGAGAACTTCAAAGTATCAAATTTAAGACAGGGTTATATAGGCTATTAATACACTACATTCAAAGAGTTTCCTGGTCAAAATGGTCCTGAAACTCAGTTATAACATAACTGTCATAGACAGAGTCCCTATTAATCTATTGAAATTAGATTAAACTAAGCAGGAACGATCTTAGCAACATCCGAAAACGGTTCCTGTCATAATGTTAGCCAGCAAATTAATTATCTCCCACAGTTGGGCGAAGTAGGCATAAATATGCAACATTCAAACTGTGACTAGCAATTGAATTTCCGGTTTAGCTTGCAACAGAAGCATAGGTTGTAGATATTTCTAAGGCCGTTCCTGCTATTCAAATTGTTTCTTAATTTCTTAGGAGACAGTTTTATCAAGACCATTTTGCAGGAGGACTGCTTCGAACTGATATCATGCAAAAGTGGTGACATTCTGCTTTTCAATGAAGATCTTAATCGTTAACCTGTCGATTTGATTGAGCAATGAATATTTAGAGATGTTTTCTTTGTCACAAATAATTTAATTCCTTATTCTGATTTTCACTGTTTAAAATCCCAGCTTGACAATTCGTACAAATTCATTGCCTTTCAAAACTTGCATAATGACATTGATGAGTTGCATTTGTTTATCCTCGATGTTGTTCAGCTTCGAATTCGTAATTCAGATTCATTCGAAAGTTCCCTTGACGATGAAGAAATGGGAATGATTGAGCGTTCTGATACTCTGGCCGTGGATATAGGTTCGTATATTTGCTTTTAACACACTACTCGCTTTTACTGCATCACTTTCTCATTGATAACTATTCCAACAAACAGCTACAGACCTTTTTTCTATTGCTGCTTAAATAATTTTACTCGGGGGTTAAGTCTGCCTTAGTTTTGTTATCGTGCTGAAATTTCGGATCTCAAGAGTTTTCTCTCTTTTATAAGAATTCAATGACTTCTGTCTGAGTGGTAGAAGATTTCATAGTGTTAAAATAGAAAAAAATCAAAATAAATAATAGTGTTAAAAAATAGAAATAAATTCACAATAGTGTCTCTATCAAGTCTTCAGGGCACGCTACCATCTGCTTCCTGCACACAAACACACGCACACACACACACGTTTGGAGCTGCTATAGGTGTTACAGGAAAGTGAAATGAATTGATTGAGGACCAAATATGATGTGTTACACATGTGCACGACACATTCGTGGCTTCTTATGAACTTTTAATTCAGGCAAAGTGAATATCTGAAAATATATATTGTAATTATCAAATTTTAAGGCCTTTTGCTCTACTTAGAATGTTTTGGATATTCATGAGACTATGACTATCATGAGGCTTGGAATAAGCACTTTTGTAATTGAATTTTTGAAATTTAACTGATTTTTTTCAGACATTTTAATTTTCTGAGAAAAAAATTCATTTGAAATTTGACAGCAAAAAAGGCCATGTGTATGCATTTGCGATTTAAAAACACGTGTCTCATAGACCAGTGCCTGCTCTACTGAAGTAATCAGTGCTTCACTATCACGCATGCATTGTACTTGTGTACTTATAAAATAAATATAGTGATGCCCGACACCGAGTATAAATCGATAGCTCGACTGCAAAATTACGCTATGAGTGCTTATGTGGAGTAAAATAGTCCATCAATATATATATAATGAATATGTAGTAGATGATGCGAATATTCTTCGATATGGGAAGCGATCGCTGGACATTGCTTTGTTGGAGGAGCGTTGGGTTTTGATTTGAAAAAAGTTGTATTAAGCTGCCTGGGTGGTAATAAACTCGCATCAGGTAGAAAGCTTGCTTAATGAATTATTGGCAACTTCTTAATAAAATCTCCTTGATAAAGGGAATCTAGACATTCGAGGCTGTGTAGGCCATTAATTGTCTTTATTTGTAATCGCTTGATTTTGCTATAAAAGACAGTTTATATTACCTGTAGTCATCATAGTGCGAATATACCTATCACATCAATGTCAAAAGGGTGCATCCTTTTGAAAATATCATGCTGTATAACTTTGAAATGCTAATGACTCCGTAAGGCATCTGCGAAGCTTCGAGATTCAATGCGATTCACGAATCGGTTGCTGATCGAATTGCGATTCGAGAAAAATTCGAATCGGTTTGCTACGGCAGGCCAAAAATTGTTCCCTTCTAATTTATGGCCTCTTTCTCGTTCAATACAAATTTAACGTGAAGGTTTGATTGATTTGCTTGTGATATTGGATTCTCACTGGAAGAGGCTGAAGACGTAGGTTGCTATATGAGAATAAGTCGAAGCACTTACATGCTACACTGTACGTACTACATGTTGTTTAGATGAGTTGTGGCTACAAGCTCGGGTTCCTGAAAAACTTTAACTCAAGCAGTGATGATGAATGCGAGCTTCGATGAAATTCCAGTCCCGGCTAATCCAAACTTGCACAAGAATTAGTCTGCATTATAGTGCTCAAAGTCTCTTGTAATCCTTTATACCTGTACAAGTGTGACTTTGAGTGACTATTTTGGAAGTCGACATAATTAAGCTTACTGCTTATTGCTTAGAATTCAGCCTGAATAAATGAATTTTAAGGATAGTAATTGCGGACATGTATTTGTGACATGAAAGTTGCAAGTTTTGTTGAAACGACAATTTAGGGATATAATATTTCAAGGACTTGTTGTGAAAAATCTGAAGCAATTTCTGAAAAATAAAGAAATGAGATAATCTACTGATTTTCAGCTCATGAAAATTGTTGCTTTCATGGGCTCAGGATTCAGGTATAAGAAAGATTGATTGAAGTTGCGTTTCCAGTCACAGATGAGATTCAAAGGACTTATATAAGCCTGAGGTTGCAAACATATTTCCCATAATCAAGCTACCTTTCTAGTAAAACAAGGCCAATGTAAAGTCTTATATCAAATAAACATCCACTCTATAGATAATCAGTATATGTAAACCACCACTGGGGTGTCATTGCAAGTTACGCTGCGACTCAACATGTCGAAAAAGTGACAAAAGCTGCAAACAAGCGTTGTATGTGCTACGAAAAATGAAATTGTATATGAATCCTACTGAGCTATGTGGGTTGTACACCGGCTACATAATATCTGTCATTGAGTGCTTTTATCCATGATTCGTTGGTATATCTCACTTAAAAGTTAGTAAGGCAGAATAGAAGAAGTAGTAAGCAAAACTCCACTTCTGGACCGCGCAAGATGGCGGCCATCGCTGCGTCCCCCCCCCCTCTGACACGGCAGAGTGTCGTGGTCGGCCGCCGTGGTGCTTCGTGTCTGAGTCCCCCCCCCCTCTGGAACGACAGAGGTTGTGGTCTGTCGTGGTGTGCCGGCCAGGTGGGTCCACGTTCACAACATGTTCGCTGACGTCCCCCCCCTCTGCAACGACAGAGTGTGAGACTCGGGTGAGTTGGTCCGACCGCCTGGTTGACGTGGGCGACCGTCTAGGTTGACGTGGGCGACCGCCAGGATTAGTCTTGAGGCTATAGTGTGTGATGTTTTTGGTGTGTAGCGCCCAAACGAAGCATCGGATGAGAAAACGGAGGCCAGATTCGGAATCTACGTGAAATTTTGGGTTAGGAAGGATGTTTCCAGCGAAATCGGAGAGAAAAAATTTTCGCTGACGTCCCCCCCCCTGGACAGCTTGCTTCCAGTGGACGGATTTTGTCGTGCGATAGCTCGTTTGAAAGCTAAGAGTGAGACAAATTCAGTGAAAGAATCGGCTTGTTCGTATCTGCCTTCGTTTACATGTGAGACGCCATTTAAGATTTTGGGACATTGGTGAAAAACGACAGAGTTAGAATTTGGGACGTTTTGGGCTGTAGCTTCAAAACGAACTATCGGATTGGTAAACGGATGCCAGATTTGGAATCAACTTGATGTTATTGTCCAATGAGGATCATCATCCAATGAGAATCAAGCATTTCTTTATAAATAGCGAGCCTTCCACAGTGAGAATCATTCCATCGTTGAATCACACGAGTGACGGACGCACATTTTCTCTCTCTAGTTCCCTGTTCTATTATCCAACTAAAATGGTAAGTCGCTACTTCCCTCCCTCTCCTCCCTTGAACGTAAACTTAATACAATCTTTTTTCATTTTCAGGCATCTACTCCATCTGCTGCACTAGTAGGACAAAATGGCGGTCAAACGTTACAAGGTTCGCTACGGTCAGATCATCTACAACTGAGGCCAGTGGAAGAAACATCCAAGGTACATAATCCTACACCGCTACAGCGTAAATTTAAACAAGCCTTGCGTTATGATGATCATAGCGTAGTACTCCAAACGGGAATGCTCCCTTCCACGGATGTCAAGATAATGCACAATCAGTATGGGGACTACATACTGATCCCCGTGAGTCCGTACATTCGCCACCAACTTGATATTATTGAGGAGTACGTGACATTAAATATGGACATTCCTACTCCTCTTGCTCAAGAGTGGAAGGCGAGAGATGACAAGGATACTCCCTATAGAAAGATTTGGGATGGTAATCACATTTGCCTACCGGTATCACATTGGTGTACTTACTATAAGAAGGAGGGAGATCATTCAATACCCATCAGATGTGATGAGCTCGGAGAAGGTACTTGGGATATCCTTTTCAAAGTGAATGGGCTATATTATGGTCGACACAAGGATAATAAAATAGCCTCTCTCTCCATGCATATGGAATCCATCCTATATATTCCGAAACCACCCAACGTGGACGACATAATTGATCAAATCCTTAACAGCAGTGGTACGAAGCGCAAGTCGGAGAAGAATGCTACATCAAAACGCAAATCAAAGAAGGAGAATTGCTAGTCCTTTCCTAACTCTACCCTATGACAATTCGCTTATGTGCTTTGAGTGTCGTAGACGTGGTCTTATTAGATACATTTTACTTCTTCGTTGCCATCATATCATTTGTGTATTTTGTCGTGAAAAGCATCGATGTAATTCTTCATTTTGTAATATGTTATAGAACGTTTCCTTAGATGTGTAAATTTCCGTTTTAGGCTTCTATCATCATTTTTATGGATTGTGAGGGTGAACCTGTACAGGAGCTCAGTGCTATTGCTATGAACAATTGGACATATCAGATTGTTAGTGTCTATCATCAACATGCCAACTGCGATCCCAATGTTGATCAATGGGCGAGAAAACACATTCATGGACTTAATCTGAAATATTTGCAAGACTATGGCTTTTCTTGTGAGAGTGCTCTTCTTATTGACTTTAAACGATGGTTAGCTGCTTTCAATGTTATACGCATCTTTTGTAATAATCCTGGTAAGGAGAGGAAAGTATTTCCCAATCTAATCATTGATGATATTTTGCTCCCACCTTGGGATAGTAGAGTGAATCAACATTATCATGAAGTCACAAAACGTTTTAAGGATTTGTGTGTTCCTATTTTGTCTGTTCGTTGTAGTAGCTACGTTCATAACCAATGCTTCTTTCCTCCTTACCTCAACACTGCCAAAGTCCTGTATGGTTATCATTGCTCGCTGTATGATAGTTACCAGCTGTATCTATTTTATCTCTTTCAAACCATTGATTTATAATGCATGCTTGTTACCATTATTCAATAAATGTTACTATGAGAAGAGTTGTTGTTTTCATGCAATGGATGGGTTAGATAAAGGGCGATCATGTCTTTCTCAAACGACTGCGGAACATTACGTTTTCATAGGCAAAGTTTAAAAGGAGCTGTTCAAGATTATGTGATAAAATTTCATAAAGATGAGACCGACATCGAAGCAGTGGTCGATGATGCTAGCACTCTATTTCTAGAGTTAATGAATACATTCTCTGATAGCATTATCATGGCGCGATTAGTTGCGAAAATTAAGTTTAGTCATTTTGGAAAGGAAGAGGTGGAAAGTCGCTCTTTCCATTTTGCTTCTTATTCAATGGAAGTGGTAGATCACCCCCAAGAATTTTTTAAAAGACATATGATAAAAATTGCTGAACGTCTTAACGCATTTAACCATCATGGTAGCAGTCTAGTGATTGAAGCGATTTCAGATATTCACATTCAACTTTCCATAAAGAAAAATTGAAAATGCAGTGGTACTTGATTGTAGCACAACTGGTTTTCGAGCTATGTCTGCTCACTCTCGAAGTATATTCCTTCTGTACATGCGTCTATTATTTAGAAAAGGCTAGCAAATTCATATCTTCAAAAAGACTTGCTATAGACATCAGTAACGGTGAAACTATGTGTTGCGATGTATGTAAGCGAAAGGATGGAAATGAAAAGCGCATCTTCAAGAGATGTAAGCATGCTTTTTGTCAACGCTGTTTCATACGTAATTGCATTCAACTTTGCCAATGTAACCACTGTGACATTGCTCATTTCGAGTGTCACTTATGTCGCAATAGTTAGTACCTATGCAAATGTGGTAAAGATAGGTTTTAGCAAAGACTAACACGGAAAATGGCGAAACGTAAAATGACGAAACGTAAAAGTCAAAAGTTTTCTTCAGCCATTCAAGCTCTCCGACGAATGAAAGCAAATCAGCGATACAATGCTATACGACATGCTAACGATAAATTCATTTGTGAAATTATTTCTCATGTGAGGAAGTTGAGGACGAAGAAATTAGCGCCAAAACAACGAAAGTTACTTAAGCGATATGCTACGAAATTGCGTTTCATCTCCAATCCTAAAGTCGCCCTTCAAAGAAAGAGGAAAACTCTAACACAAAAGGGCGGTTTCCTTTCAGCAATACTTCCAATGATAGCTCCTGCCGTGGGCAACCTATTGGGAAATATCTTTGGCTCTAAGCGTTAATTATGCAAATGTTGAGTCTCAAAGTAATAAAATGGATTTCAGACTTCAATGTGATAAAGTTCTGACTGTATCAGGTCCATCTCATGCAGGTAAAACTGTTTTCACGCTGAATTTATTGGATAAAAGAAGGGAGTTGTTTAAGGAACCTATCAATCGAGTGATTTGGTGTTATGGTATTTATCAACCGTCGCTGTTTCAGGAATTGCAAAGTCGCAACTTTATTCGACATGAAGGAATTATTCCAGTGGATAAACTTCAGTCTAATGATGTTGTTGTATTGGATGATTTATTAAAAGAAAGTAAGAATTCAAAAGATGTTACAGATATGTTCACTCGCGCAGCACACCATAAAAGGTGTTTTATCATCTATATTACACAAAATTTGTTTCCTGATGGAAAAGAAGCTCGTACACGAAACCTGAATACACACTATTATGCTATTTTCAAGAATCCGCGAGATAAAAGTCAATTTGAAATTTTAGCGCGACAAGTTGCACCCAGAGGATCAAAAGCCTTAATTGAAATTTTTCAAGCAGCTACTGAAAAACCATACGGTTACTTATTCATTGACTTTACGCAAGAGTGTCCGGAAGAATTTAGATTTCGAAGTGATATTTTGAAAACTCCCATGATTATCTACAAACTATGAGTTCTTATTCTCGCATGATTGTTATTCCTCAGGATGAATATGTACAATTGACTGCCATGCAGCAAGTAAAGCAACCTCTTGCAAATCAAATGTATAGGAAAGAAATAGATTATCAGCAAAATGTTCACATCAAAGATCCACATCGTGCTGTATTATTACAATCGGAAACTGTTGAGCAATTGAAAAACTTGAAGAATAAGATGCGTGACTCTGTATCGACTGCTACACCTTTAGCATCTCGCGCACATGCCATATCTCTTTTCAACAGTATTGAACCCCATCTCAATGTAAATGATAGAGGAGAAATCATTACAGATGAAAATAAAGTGATTGATGCTTCACGTTATGAAGACTTGATTCAGTATGCGACACGTAGAAAGCGCCGTCAGGGCTATGTTCCACCTGGTTGGTCATACTTTCTTAAACTATTGAAAAAGCATAATGTGCCAAAATTTGCTTTAAATAATGAGACATTGAAAGAACTTGATTCAACAGTGGCTACTACTCCAATGCTTCAGGCGATGAAAATGCCAACAAATTGGTTTAAGACGTCACCTGCTACATCCCCTCCCACACTCACTAAGCAAACAAGGGGAAGAACTCGACGTAGATCTGTATCGCCACTAAAACTGGTAAAAGGAAAACGTAAAACAGCTCCTCCCAGGAAATACATGTTCTCAGACTATTAATATGAAGCAGATGTGTTGCTTGCCATGTAATGAGCCGCCAGAGGTGAATGTCGTTGTCACTTGCACTTGCTGCGCCAGCTCTCATAATGAAACCCCTAAGCAATGTGAACACGATCGCAAAACCGCTAAAGCTAAATGCTGCAGTTGTTGTAAATGTAGAAAGGGAAGAAAACAAAAAGATGAGAAGGAGGAAAAAGAGTCAGCCGTCATCGACTGAACGTTTGAAGTCAATCTATTATGATGTAAAACATCCGGCAGGATTTGCATCTATCAAGAAATTATCAAAAGCGAGTGGTCTTCCACAATCACAAGTGAAACGATGGTTAAAGGGTCAGGCTACCTATACACTCCACAAACAAGCGAAAAAGAAGTACCGCACCCGCCATTATATTGTTCATGACATCGATGAACAGTGGCAAGCAGATTTGTGCGATGTTGCCTCCATTTCAAAACATAACTCGGGCAATAATTTTATTTTAACCGTCATTGATATTTTCTCGCGTTATGCGTGGGCTCAACCTTTAAAAACTAAAGAAGGGAAAGGAGTAGCAAAAGCATTCCAAACAATTTTTCGAGAAGGTCGCATTCCAAAAAGAATTCAGAGTGATCAAGGAAAAGAGTTTGAAAATCAGCATGTGACAAGATTATTTGAGAGGCATGACATTGAGTTGTTTAGTGTAAAGAGCGCTTATAAAGCTGCACTCGTTGAACGTTTTAATCGCACATTAAAAAATCGTTTGTGGCGACATTTTACTGCCAACTTGACACAAAATTGGACAAAGGTTCTACAAGATACACTCCATGCCTACAATCACTCTATCCATCGTTCTATTGGACTCAGACCAGTAGATGTAAATGCTGACAATGTAGATAAAGTGCGCGAATCATTCCAACGTAAACGCACTCATGTGAAAAGTGATGTGAAAATTGGCGATAAAGTTCGTATCTCAAAAGTGAAAAGTGTTTTTGCTAAAGGGTACCTCCCGAATTGGACAGAGGAGGTATTTACAGTATCAAGGATTAATCAAAAAGACTCTCCGACCACCTACAAGTTGAAAGATTACGATAATGAAGAAATTGAGGGTAGCTTTTACCGCGATGAGATTGAGGTAGTCACTGAAAGTGAAACATATTTGGTAGAGAAAATCATTCGATGTAAAAAACGGCAAGGTGAAGAATGGTGTCTTGTTAAATGGACTGGTTATCCTTCAAGTATGAACTCTTGGATGCGTCGTGCCGACATCTTTCATCTAAGTGATCGACAGTGATTCATGCAAAGTTGTAACTAACAATGTTTAGGGTTTGAGCTATGAATCCAACTGCCTCATTTTATTCACGACCCTCCTACGTAAGTGGTGGAGGACAAATTTACATCGGTGCTCGCCGCCAACGTGGAGGTAGCATACTTGGTGCACTGAAATCTGTTGTAGCACCTCTCATATCCAATGTCGGTAGATCTTTAAAACGAAATGTTTTAAGTAATGCCGTTGGCTTTGCTGGTGATGTTGCTAGTGATCTTTCCAGAGGTAGAAGTTTTAAGAGCAGTTTGTTGAATCGTGGAAGGAACGCGGTTTAAAAACATTGAAGCAGACCATTGCTGGTGTTACTCAAGGAAAGAAATCACCTAAACGAATGAGAAAAGGAAGGAGGAAACATCGCGGAGCTGGTAAGGTGCGATCTTCAGTCAAAAGGCATTCACGCAAACGTCGCAGAGGCTCTAATCATTCATCAGGCGCTAAACGACGACGCTGCTATAACTTCTAATCATGGAGTGTAAAACTTCCGGTTTTTGTTTGTTCGATCAACAAGCCATACAGACAGATATTCTTAGTTCAAGTATTGTAGATTATCATCCTCGAACAGCTGAGAATGCTGGCCCCATTGAATTTGTTATTCCTGGTGGTAGTGATGACTACATAGATTTGAGTTATGCGATGCTTGATTTGAGGTTTAGAATTCAGCAAGCAGATGGAACTGCTATTGACGATGCACATAAAGTTGGACTGAACAATTTACCATTGACTACATTACTTCGCGATGTTTCTCTAACGATTGGAGAGCAGCAGGTGGAAGGTGGTCAAAGCGATTATCCCTATAAATCATATTTCAATCATGTATCACAGTTTCATCCAGCAGCACAAAAAAGTCATATGGAAGCCATGGGATGGTACAGAGATGAAGCAGGAAAATTTGATGTTGAAACAAACAGTGGCTTTGTAAAGCGATCTGCTATGATTAAAGATAGTAGAGTATGTCAGCTATATGGTCCGCTGAATTTAGACTTCTTTAGACAGTCAAAGTTTTTACTCTGTAATACCAGCATGCGACTCAAGCTGACATTGAATAAGCCTGAATTTGCGCTGAATGCATTTGCTAAAGTTGACAATTTTAGAATTCATGTGGAAGATATTGCACTTTACATTCGTCGAGTAGTACCGAATCCAAGTGTCATTAGAGGGCATGCTGAAGGTCTTAACCGCCAAAATGCCATTTACCCCGTTCAGCATACAAAGCTTCTCACCTTTACAATTCCGAAAGATCAAAAGAGTTTCATGAAAGATGGCCTCTTTCCATCGGAAGCACCGAAGCTCCTCATGGTGGCAATGGTTGAAAATGATGCATTTAATGGTAATATAAAGAAGAATCCTTTCAATTTTAAACACAATCAGTTAAGTGAAATTGCTTTACGTGTTAATGGTGTGAGTCATCCTGGTCCACCCTACAAACCAGATTTTGCTTCGGATCAATTTATGCGCAGTTATGTTGATTTTATGGATGTCTTTGGCTTTTACAATACGGATGATACCAACGGACTGACTATGAAAGAGTTTAAGAGTGGATATACTATTTATGCATTTGATTTGACTGCTGACAGCGATATTAGTGCACCCTATCGTCAAGCGAACGTGCCTCATAATATTCGTTTGGATTTGACGTTCAAAAGAACACTACCTGAGACGATCAATGTATTAATTTATGCAGTCTTCGATTCAAATATTGAAATTACAAAGTATCGTGACGTGATTCTTCAGTATAATCGTTAATGAGTTGGTTGACTGCTGACGATATTAAGACTAAAGTGCAGCGTAATGCAGACGAAGCGACGTTGAAAGCTTTCGATAATGTCTATTCACTCGATACCTTACCACCTGCAGTAAATCACTATCCCATCTTTATTGTGCTAAACACTCATTCACAGAATTTAGGCGGTGAGCATTGGAAAGCGATCTTTATTGGAGAAGACCGACGTGGTGAACTATTTGACTCTCTTGCTCAACCTCCAAATATACCAACACAGCAGTGGTTGAGAAAACATACGCGTCAATATCAGCGAAATGAACGCATACTACAACATCCACTTTCATCAACGTGTGGTGCTTTTGTACTGTACTTCATCTTAAAACGTTTACATGTATCTCGATTTGCATCTGTTATTCAAAACTTTTCATGTAATCCATCCTCTAATGAAAAAATGATTTGTAAGTTCTATCATGATTTGAAATAAAAACATCATGTTGGAAAAATTGTTTTTTATTTTACAATCCGCTGGGTACGTACATACTCAATGAGATAGTCTAGGATCATATTTGCTTGTTCATGAGATTTTAGTCCAGTAATGATCACTTTACTATTATGAAAGATTGCCACATGCACAGGCAACCAACAACTAATGAGAGCTGCAGGAAAAAGTTCGGGTTCATAACACAAACTGTAACTGCTGGTACGAATCTTCAAAAATGATAGACTGTCACTCAATTGAGTAGAGATCACCATATTGTCCACAGTCAGATTCGACATCACACACCTCTCCCTCTTCCATATCCGACGTAGTAGTCTCTGTAGCTCTAAGCGCATTGACTGCGCCGATGAATGAGAAAGGGCGCCGAGAATCTGTACAGTCCCATTTGGGAAGAGTTGAAGATTCCGTGAATTGTTCATCTTCACCACTAACATTTGAGGACGGCCCGGGTAATACTTGCTGTTTGGAAGCTGTTGGCGTAATGTTGTGAGATCGATTTTGGTGTAGAGTCTGAAGCGACGGAGAATGTTGACGATGGTGTAGCGATGGCGCTTCATGATGAAAGAATGAGTAAATTGAGCGATGTACCTTCCTTTTATACTTTTCCCAACTACCTTGATGAAATGTGAAGTTAGTATGAAGTTGGGAATGATAGAGTTGAATTCGCCGATTGTTGACGCGCAGCCAGATGCGATTTCCAATACGTGAATGTCTTTTCATATAGAAGTATTTCAAGTCCTTCATGATATGATGTAGAGATTGAAAATGACGATAAGATAAAACAAACTCTCTTCTCACATTTCCAGTTGAATCTTTGAAATAGACGTTTCGATCATGATCCGTTTCAATATGTTGTAGGGAATCTAATTTCCAACTCATGGTGCGTGGTAATCATATCTGATTAAGATTTGCATAGTAGGGCGATGAACTCACGACGAATAAATGTCATGATGGAGCGATGTATGTATCTTCTATACTTCTCCCAATTGTATTTGCGAAATGAGAAACAGTTTGCGGAATGAGAATGGTAGATTTGAATTTCATTTCTGTAATGTTGAAGCCAAACTTGATCACCCAAGGAGATGAATCTTAATGTTTCAAAATATTCCAAATCCCTCATGATATCATTGAGGTTGACAAATTGTCGCCATGTTAATGTAATTCCTCTTGATGTATGACCATGAGAATTTTTGAAATGTACGTTTCCATCACGATCAACTCTGATATATTGTAGAGAGTCCAAAATCCAAGTCTTCATGATGTTATGCAAAGTTGCAGATTAGCAATATAAAAATGTCGTTTTATCATATTTTGCTTAGCAATGCGGCTACAAAGAGATTTACTAGCAATCGAGCCGCACTCTTTTCTACTCCCATTGATCATGCACAACAGCTAAATGGGAATTGGGAAGTGGGTGTCACTCAACTTGTTTATAGCAACTGTGTCTATACTTTTGATCATGAGGTGATGACTATTAATATGAGGCGTACAGCTGCTTATCAATGTGAAAAGGGGTGCCGAGTATACATTCCACAGTGGCCAAAGAAAGATCTCTTATCATGTAAAAAGTTTATATATGATTTCTTGAATAAAGCGTGTAAACATATTGTCCAATTTACTCCGCACAATGATGATTATAATTATGTACATCATGTAGTTGAGAAAGATTGGATTGTTGGTTTAAGTCCAAGTTTAAGAAATGATTTAGGCTACCTCGCTAGCGCCTTAACAAGCTATGATAATTTTAACGTTAATTACCACATAAGTGGTCATAAACAGTTAATATATCGAGAGGAAGCTTATTATGTAGATCTTATTCCAAGAAATGAGAAGACGTTGGTGAAGAAGATTGTGATTAAGCCAAGAAAGACAAACATGACTCCTGAAACATTATTGAAGAAATTTAATTATCTCCTTCGAGTTGATGACAAACAAGTGGCAACATTGACTTATATTAAATCATCTAATCATATTGCAATAAGCAAATTAAATGATGATGATCTAGTATTAGTTTGTTCAAAAGATTTTCATCAGTTCTTACGACATCGTTCTGCAGCTGTTCATGGAAAATCTGATATGCAACATTTACCATGTGAAAGGTCAAATCAATTTGATACAGAATGGGCCGTATCTTTATACAGAAAGTGTGTAGAGCCTTTTGGTGGCTTCTTACATGAAACAAGAGTGTTGATGCCTCGCATTATTACTTCGGTTAAATTGGTTGTAGATTATTTAAATGAAGTGATTAATGAGCAACATATTTCATTTTCTGAAAAAGAAGGTACTTTGTCTCTCACTATAAATGGAAAAGGTATTGAACTAATTATGGATAAAACTCTAATGGACATTTTGGGTTTTGATCAAAATATCTTTAAAAGTGGTACTGTAACCAAAGCTAGCGCAGACATGTCGCTATCGCGTCGTATTAACTATTTTCAGATATATTCCAATATTGGTGAAGATGTACGTGTGGGAGATGTTGAAGCTCCATTGCTAGCAATGATACCATACCAGCCAAAAAGCTGCAGTATTTTATCTGAGCATACTTTCAAGAAAGTGCATTATACAAAGCTGAAATCAAACTACATCCCACAAATTGATATTGCCATTTATGATGATGCTGGTGCGTTGATTCCTTTTCATAAAGATGCTGTGACAAGTATTACACTCCATTTCCGAATGAAGAGTTAATGCAAAAGTATGCTAATATATTTTTCCAATGTGAATAATATGGAAAGTGAAAATAAGGACTCGTTTCTAATCTACTTGCCCAGTAATGCTTCTATGAATAAATTTCCCAAAAATAAACCATCAGACTATCGAGTAGAATTAAATCGGCCACTGCATTTAGAAGGTGAATGGGAAGTTGGCGTTTCTAGTATTTGCTATGATAGCAATATTCAGAATGTGAATGATTTGGAAGAAATGATATTGACTCCTCGCACCCATGATGGAATAACGATGAATAATGCATTTCAGTTCCCATACAATTTAACATCAGATGGAAAGTGGAACTATGAATGGATTCAGATAAAATCAGATTCTTATGAGCCATTTGGGAATGAGAAAATTATTAAGGCATTCAACAGTGGTAATACTTCCATCATGAAGAATAAAAATCAGAAAGCTTATGAGTTTACTATCTATCATTGGAGTGGGAGACAGTTCCTCCGCTTTCATTCTTTTACTAAAGGTCTTACGCTGAGGTTGGATAGTGAATTCTATCCACATCTTGGTTTTGGTCATGGACTACATCTAACGTCAATTGCTACTGCAAATGTTAAAAAAGTTTATTCAACTCGAATCAACAAATTTCATTATAGATTTAAAATATTTGATGAAGATGTTGTAGAATGCGAAGAACGCATCATTTTGAAAAAGCGTGGTGTTCAACCTTTATCACTTATTGAGTTAGTAAAACGATGGAATGAGACTGTGGGTAAGAAGTATGGAGAGAAAATTATGGCGGACAAAAATAAGTTGGTTATTCAGAAATATAATGACAAACTTACAGTTTATTTCTCTCCAACCTTGCGTCATTTTGTAAGACATTATACGCCTATTATTGGAAGCGGTGTGGTGTATGGTTCTCATGAATATCACACTAAAGCTGATTCAGTTAATGATGAATGGTGGGTGGACATCTATGGCGATCGCATCAAGAAAATTTACCAGTCTTATGAAGAATCTAAAGTTGCTATCAATATAATGCCGCGTCTATATCATACAGTTGAAAGCTTCATTCATGTAGTAAATCCTTATATACAACAGAAGTTGAAGCATGTGATGAAAAGTAAATATGATGTAAAGACACACCACATTTCGTTTTCAATTGAAAAACAACGCGTTGTTCTGAAACTGGGTGATGACATTCAATGTCAATTGAGTAAAAATTTGAAAAAACTCTTTGGCTTTTCAATGCTACAAACTGTGTTTGCTGCTGCGCATACGATTGGTATAGAAACACCAATGACACTTGATAAACATGAACAACACCTTTACATTCAAAGTGATTTGATTTTACCTATTTCTGTTGGCGAGAAAAAAGAATACATTTTACGTGATTTCATTCATGATAAAGACGCTTCATATGGAATAGTCGAGAAGATGTTTGAATCTATTTTCTATCATCCCGTCGTCAAACAAACTATACCCTCTATTGCTATCAAAATTACCAATGGTTTACAAGAGTGTATCCATGTGAAAGATACTAAATCCCTCGTAACTTTAGTGTTTCGGAAAACAAAGTGAAGTCATTGTGATATGTTTATTGAAATAAAAATATGTATATGAAAAAGTCTTTTCACAGATATAGGGGGAATGGGCTGACTGTAGGCATATATTCACAAGGAAGAAACGATCTCATGCGATACATAAAACAACCATGTATATCTACAAAAAGCAACATCAAAATACTGAGTTAAAGTTGATTATGTCAATACATCTCCTGAATGTGGTAGCGTGAGTTTTATTCTTTTGGGTGGAGGTATGTTTGTGTCAGGATGTCCATGTGGAAGAGATGTGTTATGTCCTATCCAACACCTCTTATCCTCCCATGCCGAAAGTGCTCGTTTCTTGAACGTGTACGTTTTCACAGTATGAACTTGAGATTTTAAGATTGTCATATTGACAAACGTTATAGTTTTATTTTTATAGGCCTTCTTATAGGACCGATGTTTCATTTTATGAACAATGGATTTTGATATACCTTTAGCACGCTTAATACTATCTGCACATTCTTTTAGTTTCATGGAATACATTTTAGGACGGAGGAGAATCATTTCATCTATTTCCTTTCCTGCTGTTTCATCCTTAAAACAACCAAGTTTGGCTTTATTCTGTATGGAATAGAGTGGATGAGTGGGATTGTAGTTAGATGTATCGAAATATTTTTCTAATGACTTACCTACTTCATTAAAATTTAAATCTTTTTGAGTGGTAATTCCTAAAAAGAAACTATCTGTATCACCACCCAGCAAGCGAACCTCTTTTACGAGAGGGCATGGTTTTAATATTTTGTAGAAGAGTTGATACATTTCAAGCTTGGAATAATCTAAAACGGCTTGCCCAATATAGATGGGTTTGCACAACTCAACTTCTGATTTAATCATTTTAACACCTACAAGATCCTCATCGATGATGTCTCTATCAATGAAAAGAGGTGATGAGGTCAATTTGTGATATTTTTGTTCATCAACGACTAGTTTGTAATTCATACGTTTTCTAACATCCTCCATGGTCTTTCCGAATAGACTATTATTCTTATATTTATAAAAATCCTTTTCAAAATTATTTTGGGCGAGTGCACGTTTTTGACTGTTACTATCTATGTAGGGTTTGAGGAAGGCTTTCTGTCTAAATTTGATAATGCGGTGAACTGACTTTAGAAGCATGCCCATTTCTAAATAGAATTTTAATATGCAGAAGTGTACGAGATAATTTTTCTTATCATATTGGGTGAGTAAAAGTTTGCGGCATGGTTTGTACCTTGGCTGTCCACACTCTGTTAAGTTATTATGAAATTGTGACATGAATGGTGAAAACATATCTTCAGTCACTTCGCCAGATTCAGGTGCGAGTGGGAAATCAGCAGTTTTATTTTTAATACTATTTGGATAAATCAAATCCACTTCAAAATAATATCCCCAATCACCTTCATCTGGAATATTCAGTATGTTTGAAGGGTTGGAGTAATACTCAAGCTCATTTTGATTTAACCAACTAAACTCGGAATGAGGTAGTGGTTTAGACAGTGAACTGCCATATAAATTATTTTGGTCATAGTACTTTAGGTGGATATGATCATCACCTACTGTTTCAGATTTTATATGATGTTTATTTACAAATGTGAGACCACCGCGTATTCCGCGCTCAAATATATTATACATCTCCGGGTCTTGTAAGAGATGAATGGTCTCACCAGTCATTTTAAAGGCTGATTTAAAGGACATGGCTGGTAGACTGACAAAGTGGATAGGATCTAATTTGTCTTCTTCTAATGCCACTCGTCGAAACTCCTGAAAGACATCAGCCAGCAAAATGACATCTAATTCTAAGTAAGCGATCATATAATCGCCAAACGTTTTACAATTAAATTTTAACCATGCCTCTTGAGCATGTTCATAGTCCTCTACTGGACAATCTTCACCCGTCAAATCGTTTTTGAATTTGTCAATGGAAGGAAGGGTTGTTTCATTTAGTTTAGACATTGAGCTAAAATACGCATAAGGAAAGACTCCTTTGCGAGTGATTATTTCATCCGTTAAGTTTGGATAGTGTTTCTTCAAAGTTTGACTATGGGGAAGAAACTTGAGATTACGAACGAGAGAAGCTAGTGACGCTGACATGAATTGAAATGAATCTAAAAATTTTATTTCGAAGAAGACTGTCTTATTTTCTTTAGTTTTATCTACTGGTACTTTTGCTGTCATTGCCATGAATTTTTCTCTCGTTTGTGCTATTACATTAAACTGCCACGATTTCATCTGGCTCAACCCTCCTTTTATGAGCATATGACTGTCATAGCCCTTAAAGTTATGAAAAATGACGGGTAGTACACGACGTCTCAACCTAAGTGAAAAGTTACATTTGGAGCAGAGTGCGTTTCTAAATTTACCAGTGATGTGATCATGATCACGCACTTTCTTAATTTTATCGTCATCAAACGTTTTATGACATTTAGGACAGGATGTGCAACTTTCAAATTTTTGTTTGTCTTCATCTGACATATGTAGTGACTTACGCTGCAATTGGGAATCATATGATTGTTGAAATTTTGCAGCTTTATCGAGAAATTCTAGAAATTTTGAAATGCAATCTTCACCTTGCCAAGTATGCATTTTGTTTTGTCTATTCCTAAAGTGGTCATGCCATACTTCATAGCAGGATATGGCTGCTGGCTTGTGGATGATATCATCAATGTAGCATTCTATGTCTGCGTAAATGACACGCAGGGGACTTAATTCGTCACCATTATCCCTATGTGAAAATATTTTATCTTTGGGCATGCGTTCCATTTGTAATTTACCTCGCTTGCACCATTCATAGTGAGTTTCAAATTTATCTTTACTCCAAAATGAGCGGATGCAGCGGTCGCATACAAAATGTTCACCTCTTTTAGAGTGCCCCAAGTGAGTGTACAAGCGAGAGATTTTGGGAATACCACAGTAGTGCCATTCCTCGCTATCATCTTGTTTTACTAATAAGAGGTTGACTACACGTTCATAACAAGTTGAACGTGAATTATAGCGGGCACCCTTCAACCCCTTCTCCCACACGTGAACGACAATTTTAATCTTATTATGTTTTTCGAACGTTTCTACATCTTTGATTTTCATGTTGTTACTATCACAACCTTCAAAGTCTAGTTCATCCTCCCACTGTCTATAGCTATAGGTGCGATCTCGATGCGCGTTGATATCATTATAGTGAAGGATGGATAGGACTGCATATTTGAAACACTGTGATTTACAATCAACATTGATGACAGCTTTCTTATTATACAACGTTTTTGGAAGTTTAAATGTGCCTCGAGCTGCATGACTTTCTAATAGGGAAATTTTGAATATGGCTGAGTCCACACCATCAAAAATGAGAGCGCTGTCGCGTTGATTGAATTTATCTACATTTGATTTTAAACATTGAATGTGAAAATTTAGCCAAGACTCGCAGTCTACAACTTCGGTTGCGGAAGAGGAAGGAATATGAAACTGTATTCTCTCCGTCACTTGACCCGTTTGAAAATCTATTTTAATATATTTTAGTTTAAGGTAGATGAGCGCCTTCATTCTAAAATTGTCTAAATTATTGAAGAGCGCTTCGATAATGTTAGAATTTTGAAGGAGCCACTCAGGAAAATCTACAATTTGAGTATTGGACTCCATGCAGTAGTCGCGTACTAAATTATTATGTGAAACATTAATGAGGGAGATGGTAGAGGTACCGTTGGTGTAGTGATCATTTGCATGCGTGTGTTGAAGTCTGTGCGAAGATCGCTGAAAGTGACTATCAAAAGAAAGAGGGCACAAATCGCAAGGAAAGGAGATGTCATCGTCAGAATCAACTTCACCTCCGGAGATTGACGCCGCTTTGCGTTGACACACACGTTGTTTGATGTGTCGAAGGAGACTGTGCTTCCTTGTAAACATATGTCCGCAGTCGGCACATTCCCACTCGTTGCCTTGCCGCGAGAGTCCTGAGCTGGAACTCACATCACCTGAAAGAGAAATCATTCTTTCATCTCTGTTCAAGCCTCAGTGTAGTGTTACAACCTACCTTGACTCAATAACTCTAAACTTTCCTCGAGAAGAGAGGGCGTTGGTGATGAAGTTGATGTCTGAAATTGAGGAAGATGCTATTAGTCACACGTTTGAGGGAGATGAGAGGAAATTTTCAACTTACCATTTCAACGAAATCAAGTTTAAGGTTGATACTTCTACAAGATAGAGACTTCACTCAAATAATAGTCAAAGAGAGAGATCGTGCGTTCGTCACTTGTATGATTCACAGATTAAATGAAATGACCTGAATGTCACTTTGCTTATATACTTTCATCCTCTTCATTCATTGGATGTTCATTCTGATTGGCTGCTTGTGTATACTTAAGAATTAGAAAAATGTTAAAGTTATCATTATTCAAAGTCAGCATTTCAAAGACAACATGACAAGTCCTCCAACAACACCAAATACCGCATTGGAGTTCTCCTCTCCATATACATCAGCAAAGGTGCTCGTTACACCAAATGCACCAAGAAAGGCGAAGGTGGAGAAGACATACAATCTCGACAATATACGAAAGTTATCATTATCGGAGGAGGATGAAGAGGAGTTGCCCGACCTAACAGGCATACGGTGGAAATATTTACAATATGATGCCGAAGGGGTGATGGAGATGACCAGCAAGTCGCACTTGCATCAAATATGGGAGTGGTACACCCCTAACTCCCAACCGCGAACCGTGGCGGAGTGGGCGTACATTGAGAAAGTGAGGGACGCTGCAGAAGAACGTTTAAAGCAGCTCAACTGTTTTTGTAATCTATGTGAAGCCAGACTCTGGGACGATATTGACGATGAAGACCTTTTGAAATACATGCCATAATAAATGTTTATTTCGTATTATCTTTGCTTTCATACTGACTTACTTGAATGGGGTTTTAGTGAATAATTTAACCATGTATACTTTTTCATTTGGAAATAGTAGCACGCTTAGTTTAACTTGTAAATCTTATAACATTTCATATGGACGATGATGGTAGATGAAATAGTGTCAAATAAATTAAGATAGCTTACACTTCTGATACAGGGATAGCAATCGACTGCGATCCATGTGTAAAGAGCTTGTTAGACTACGGATGGGCTTAAGTGGATGATTTAACCATGTATACTTTTTCATTTGGAAATAGTAGCACGCTTAGTCTAACTTGTAAATCTAAAAACATTTCATATGGACGATGATGGTAGATAAAATAGTGTCAAATAAATTAAGATAGCTTACACTTCTGATACAGGGATAGCAATCGACTGCGATCCATGTGTAAAGAGCTTGTTAGACTACGGAAGAGAGAAGTGTGTTATGTTGCGTGTGGCGCGTGAGTGTCCTCCCATTTCATTCCATTCATCAATTCGTCTCATTGATAGAGACAGGTAGAACTCATGGTTCTCATAACGTATGCAATGGAAAGTTTTAGGCAACCTTCGACAGTTGGCTAAATGTCGCCCTGACGCGAATGCATGCTACGTTGAGACAGAGGCAATCACTTGCAAACATGACGCAGAGAGGTTTAACAAGATTGACCATTGCCGAATGTCCCTTGCGGTATACATAGCTACGGGTTTCACCGCCGCCCTTTACAGGAACGCCCGTCGAAAGGAAGTATTACACCGAACTTCATTTGCAACGTTCAAGTTGACTGATAGCAGATTCAACTTAATGATAGTATTCGCCAGTCCGAAGACTGCCCAGGGCAAACCGCGAGGAGGTTCTATCATGTCTTGCCCCATGGTGGCCCTTAAGAGAGCCGATGGTTCGTTCTCGGGAGTAACAAGATGACTATTGGCTTGAATAGTCAATAGGTATGACGGTTAGGTTCTCGTATACCCTATACCGCCTAAGCCGTGGTGGTGCATCTGGCACCTTTCGGATGCGGGTGGTATTTGGAGTCCACACCTCATCCGTCCAAACGATCCTCTTGATCTTCCCCTTCTTCTCATCCTCATCCCACTCGTCGAGGATGACGAACTCGGGAATGCCGTTGTCTTCATCAGTGAAGACGGGAATATTGTCGGCAGATGTCGCTTCCATCGTGACTTCAAATTGAATGAGAAGCGCTACAATCTTCTGGCTTATATAGGGTTTTCAACAATGAATTGCTCAACAGCGAATCAGAATGCTTCAGGGATAGCAATCGACTGCATAATGTTCAAGTTGACTGATAGCAGATTCAACTTAATGATAGTATTCGCCAGTCCGAAGACTGCCCAGGGCAAACCGCGAGGAGGTTCTATCATGTCTTGCCCCATGGTGGCCCTTAAGAGAGCCGATGGTTCGTTCTCGGGAGTCGTCATCCTACAGCCTACCAATTCTGCTGAGAGAGTCAAAGACTCTCTCTTTGGTAGCACTGTCGACTTCCACACTAACTGGCATGTGAGTATAGAGTGGAATGTAGCGCCATTCCGTTGGATTGGCAGCAGTTGCTGTCATCGGATTGCCAATCCGAGCAAGATTGTTGTGGACTCTGTCTTGCTCCTCTAGCCTGACGAACTCCTCAAATAAATTTCGCGGCCTTAACTGCGGTCCGCGAGGAGAGCTGACTTGACTGTTCGGCGTCTGCATGATTGAAATGAAATGAAATGAGAGGCAGTGGTTTATATACCCCTCTAACGCGACGCAACGTTCAAGTTGACTGATAGCAGATTCAACTTAATGATAGTATTCGCCAGTCCGAAGACTGCCCAGGGCAAACCGCGTGGAGGTTCTATCATGTCTTGCCCCTAGGTGGCCCTTAAGAGAGCCGATGGTTCGTTCTCGGGAGTGACGTGATGGGGTGGTGAAGGCGGGCAAAGATCTGCAATGAAAATGATATGTATTAGAATAGGATATACTATCTTATTTACTTTTTCACTTACCAAGTTAGTCATCCTTAGGTAGTCTCGCGCGTTTCCGAATCGAAAATTTGTGGAGATGGCCGCGCATTCGTAAGCTTGCATGGAGACACTTCTTGCTCGGATGACCGTTGTAGCAAATAATTGACTCGTCCAGATTTTTATTTACCAATACTTCGCCGGCCAAATGATTGTCCCGAATAGGGATGTGAAATTCAAACAAACGATCCTCATTCACACGTTCCCACTCATCCCTCATGCGCTCCAACTTCTCACACGCCTGCCTCTCATCACCCCGCCGAGCCACAGTCCTCTCCAACTCAACATTCCTCGCTCTCAACACACTCATCTCCTTCATCATCTCCTCAAACTTCGCCTCTGCATCTCTCATTCTTCTCTCCGCAGCACTCGCCCTCTTCTCACACGCATCATTCTTCTCTTCCAACTCTCGCGTCTTATTCTTCAAATCAGTCACACAACGCCTCATTCTAATGTTTTCATCCGCCACCTCCTTCGACTTCAAATCCTTCTTTTTCAACTCATCCAACTCCTTCACAACTTCATCCTTCACTTTCTTCAAACTCTCAAACTTATTCACTAACAACTCATGCGCCATCTGCTGCGAAACATGTCTCTTCTCTTCATCCTTCAACCACCTCGCCGACTGCATACGAATCCCACCACTCTTCACTTTTGGGGAAGATGAGCTCTTCGGGGGGTCGGTGATGACGATGTTGGACACCTCCGATGACGAAGAGCTCAACTTCCTCACACGCTTCCTCACACGCTCCCTATCTAAATCCACATCATCCTCATCATCACTCTCAAGCACTCTCTTCCGCTGCTCAATCTCACCCTCCAACGACGCAACCGCTCTCGCCAACTCATCATTCTCAACAACATTCTCAACAACATTCTCAACAACATTCTCAACAACATTCGCAACATTCGCCAACATTCGCTCCCTCTCTTCCACAATCAACTGCGTAAATCTCAAATCAGTCACTAAACCACCACTACAGTCAGCATGCACTCTGTAAAACCGCACCTCATCCTCATCACCCTTCAGCACTCTACACTTTACGCAAGCAACCCTATTCAAGACAATCATGTGGCCGGTGCCCGCCTTCTTCACATGAGCTTTGGCGTCCGCACTGCGATTAACTCGCCCACAAGAGCACATTTTGATGTGATATTTACGATTTTTGTCATTGGCCATCTTAGATTTTATTGTGAACTGTAAGATAATGAAATTTGTATAAGTTTGGAATCATGTAGTACAGTCATATTCCTAAAGAGTGTAGTGAGTGGCACTCGATCCCGTCGACAGCCCGAAGGCCTTGTACCGATCACTAGGGAAGTGAGAGATCTTCCCCGATACCCGCTCTTTACAGCTGAAGACATCATTGTCACTGCCCCGAAGTGGTAACAGGAACGCCGAGTCAAAGGTAGTGATCAGTAGCTGGGATCTAACCCCTCAAAGCTGCCTTAGACTTAGTTAAATTTCAAATCTGATAGCATATTTGAACTCAGGATACTTGAAAACCTTAGTCTATATGTTAAAACTTTGAAAAAAGTGAAAATTAAGAATTTTTAAAAAATTCCGCATTTTACTACTCATACTACTTTTAAAAAATTTTATCAGTAGTAAAGACACTATCAAACTCTATCATACAAACTTTGAAGTAGCAAGATAGCTTGCCTACTTCAAAAGATAGAGTCCTTTGCACCCGATATCGGGAGCTCAGAGCGACGACCGTCGCTTACCTCGTCTTTCGATGAAGTGATCAGACTTACGTTGTCGGGGGTTTATATATGCTCGGAAGAAAACTTAAAATGGCTCTATCTCCGAAAGTATTCATCGTAGCGACATGCGGTTTGTTGCAAACGATTTGTCTCATCATTCTTTACAATATGACACCTGAACCATTCTCATATGACCACGGGAAGTTGGTCCGCCAGCACATGTCCATGTAACATGCCACAAGTGAAAAAATTCCTAAGTGTGAGAGCTCCAGTGTGGTGAAAATTTTGAAAAATTTAAAACTTCCGAATTTCAACCTGGGACCTTAACCAAAACATTTTTCATCAAATTTCACTGACCTCCCCCCCCCTCGTTCAGAGAAATTTGATGAAAAATGTTTTGGTGACGGTCCCAGGTCGAAATTCCACACTTTGGAAAATTTTCAAAATTTTACCCATACAAAGTCACTCTGACACTTAGGATTTTTTCAGGTGAGCGAGCTCCGACCTAAAATCTTGTAACCGCTCTAACTTTTGAACGAAGACAGATAGGAACAAGCCGATTCTTTCACTGAATTTGTCTCACTCTTAGCTTTCAAACGAGCTATTGCACGAGAAAATCCGTCCACTAGAAGCCAAGATAGAAGCTAGCTGTCCAGGGGGGGGGAGGTCAGTGAAATTTGATGAAAAATGTTTTGGTGACGGTCCCAGGTCGAAATTCCACACTTTGGAAAATTTTCAAATTTTTACCCATACAAAGTCACTCTGACACTTAGGATTTTTCAGGTGAGCGAGCTCCGACCTAAAATCTTGTAACCGCTCTAACTTGTGAACGGCTGGTCCGATTGACTCGCAACAAAAAATGTTGTCGAGCAGTTTTTTCTCCTCTTTCAAACGAGTAGCTGTAAGACAAAATCCGTCCACTAGAACCAAAGTTAGAAGATTGTTGTCGGGGGGGGGGGGGTCAGTGAAATTTGATGAAAAATGTTTTGGTGACGGTCCCAGGTCGAAATTCCACACTTTGGAAAATTTTCAAATTTTTACCCATACAAAGTCACTCTGACACTTAGGATTTTTCAGGTGAGCGAGCTCCGACCTAAAATCTTGTAACCGCTCTAACTTGTGAACGGCTGGTCCGATTGACTCGCAACAAAAAATGTTGTCGAGCAGTTTTTTCTCCTCTTTCAAACGAGTAGCTGTAAGACAAAATCCGTCCACTAGAACCAAAGTTAGAAGATTGCTGTCGGGGGGGGGGGTTAGTGAAATTTGATGAAAAATGTTTTGGTGACGGTCCCAGGTCGAAATTCCACACTTTGGAAAATTTTCAAAATTTTACCCATACAAAGCCACTCTGACACTTAGGATTTTTTCAGGTGAGCGAGCTCCGACCTAAAATCTTGTAACCGCTCTAACTTGTGAACGGCTGGTCCGATTGACTCGCAACAAAAAATGTTGTCGAGCAGTTTTTTCTCCTCTTTCAAACGAGTAGCTGTAAGACAAAATCCGTCCACTAGAACCAAAGTTAGAAGATTGTTGTCGGGGGGGGGGGGGTCAGTGAAATTTGATGAAAAATGTTTTGGTGACGGTCCCAGGTCGAAATTCCACACTTTGGAAAATTTTCAAAATTTTACCCATACAAAGCCACTCTGACACTTAGGATTTTTTCAGGTGAGCGAGCTCCGACCTAAAATCTTGTAACCGCTCTAACTTGTGAACGGCTGGTCCGATTGACTCGCAACAAAAAATGTTGTCGAGCAGTTTTTTCTCCTCTTTCAAACGAGTAGCTGTAAGACAAAATCCGTCCACTAGAACCAAAGTTAGAAGATTGTTGTCGGGGGGGGGGGGTCAGTGAAATTTGATGAAAAATGTTTTGGTGACGGTCCCAGGTCGAAATTCCACACTTTGGAAAATTTTCAAAATTTTACCCATACAAAGCCACTCTGACACTTAGGATTTTTTCAGGTGAGCGAGCTCCGACCTAAAATCTTGTAACCGCTCTAACTTGTGAACGGCTGGTCCGATTGACTCGCAACAAAAAATGTTGTCGAGCAGTTTTTTCTCCTCTTTCAAACGAGTAGCTGTAAGACAAAATCCGTCCACTAGAACCAAAGTTAGAAGATTGTTGTCGGGGGGGGGGGGTCAGTGAAATTTGATGAAAAATGTTTTGGTGACGGTCCCAGGTCGAAATTCCACACTTTGGAAAATTTTCAAAATTTTACCCATACAAAGCCACTCTGACACTTAGGATTTTTTCAGGTGAGCGAGCTCCGACCTAAAATCTTGTAACCGCTCTAACTTGTGAACGGCTGGTCCGATTGACTCGCAACAAAAAATGTTGTCGAGCAGTTTTTTCTCCTCTTTCAAACGAGTAGCTGTAAGACAAAATCCGTCCACTAGAACCAAAGTTAGAAGATTGTTGTCGGGGGGGGGGAGGGGGGGTCAGTGAAATTTGATGAAAAATGTTTTGGTGACGGTCCCAGGTCGAAATTCCACACTTTGGAAAATTTTCAAAATTTTACCCATACAAAGCCACTCTGACACTTAGGATTTTTTCAGGTGAGCGAGCTCCGACCTAAAATCTTGTAACCGCTCTAACTTGTGAACGGCTGGTCCGATTGACTCGCAACAAAAAATGTTGTCGAGCAGTTTTTTCTCCTCTTTCAAACGAGTAGCTGTAAGACAAAATCCGTCCACTAGAACCAAAGTTAGAAGATTGTTGTCGGGGGGGGGGGGGGGGGTCAGTGAAATTTGATGAAAAATGGTTTGGTGACGGTCCCAGGTCGAAATTCCACACTTTGGAAAATTTTCAAAATTTTACCCATACAAAGCCACTCTGACACTTAGGATTTTTTCAGGTGAGCGAGCTCCGACCTAAAATCTTGTAACCGCTCTAACTTGTGAACGGCTGGTCCGATTGACTCGCAACAAAAAATGTTGTCGAGCAGTTTTTTCTCCTCTTTCAAACGAGTAGCTGTAAGACAAAATCCGTCCACTAGAACCAAAGTTAGAAGATTGTTGTCGGGGGGGGGGTCAGTGAAATTTGATGAAAAATGTTTTGGTGACGGTCCCAGGTCGAAATTCCACACTTTGGAAAATTTTCAAAATTTTACCCATACAAAGCCACTCTGACACTTAGGATTTTTTCAGGTGAGCGAGCTCCGACCTAAAATCTTGTAACCGCTCTAACTTTTGAACGAAGACAGATAGGAACAAGCCGATTCTTTCACTGAATTTGTCTCACTCTTAGCTTTCAAACGAGCTATCGCACGACAAAATCCGTCCACTGGAAGCAAGCTGTCCAGGGGGGGGGACGTCAGCCGAAAATTTTTTCTCTCCGATTTCGCTGGAAACATCCTTCCTAACCCAAAATTTCACGTAGATTCCGAATCTGGCCTCCGTTTTCTCATCCGATGCTTCGTTTGGGCGCTACACACCAAAACGTCCCAAATTCTAACTCTGTCGTTTTTCGAAAAATGTTGAAAATTTTTTCTCACCGATTGCCTTGAAACTCACCCTACCGATGCAGAATTTCACGCTGAATCCGAATCTGACCTCCGTTTTCTCATCCGACCACTCCTTCCACTCGAAACAACCCATTTTACAACCCAACATTCAGCAGATTGCACCAAAAACATCACACACTATAGCCTCAAGACTAATCCTGGCGGTCGCCCACGTCAACCTAGACGGTCGCCCACGTCAACCAGGCGGTCGGACCAACTCACCCGAGTCTCACACTCTGTCGTTGCAGAGGGGGGGGGACGTCAGCGAACATGTTGTGAACGTGGACCCACCTGGCCGGCACACCACGACAGACCACAACCTCTGTCGTTCCAGAGGGGGGGGGGACTCAGACACGAAGCACCACGGCGGCCGACCACGACACTCTGCCGTGTCAGAGGGGGGGGGGGGACGCAGCGATGGCCGCCATCTTGCGCGGTCCAGAAGTGGAGTTTTGCTTACTACTAGAAGAGCATAGAATAATTTTCATGGATGGTATTCGACTTTATAAATGCTCACCTGATATGTTGTCAAAACGTAGAAATATGTGGAAGAAATTTTTTATGTGTAGCATCTCCAAAGACAATGTAATATTGTCATCTCAATGAATGGACTATGTCCGTAGACATTTGATCCCACGAACATAGCAGTGTAGTGTCAAGCATGCTGTTCCTTTCTGTTAGACTGTGAAATTGAAAGAATCTTTTATTCTTTACGCTATTAACTTGTTGAATTATCTTTGATGATTTTATAATTTTGTCCCAAAACTAGTTGGTTTTTTCTGAGAAACCAATTTCATCTATCCAAATGCCCTTTATGTACGCCCATTTTAAAGCATAGAACGTCAGGAATCCAATTATGCAAGTTTTATGTCGATGTCATGTCATCATAAAAAGATACAGAATGAGTAAACATAGCACTCATGTTCCTTCATACATAAATGTGAAAACGACTTCCATTATTGGCTTCCATTCAGTAAGAAGGAATTAGACTCTGAATTCTTCTGGTGAAGGCAGAGAATGAATTTTTCTGCTTCTACTCTTCTGCTTTATTTTGTCACTTGTGTCCCTTTATTCTCAAACTCCTGCTATTGTGAAAGCATGTTGATTTCAATCATATCAATACCCCTTATGATCAATTTGGAACCTCAAAGCGAATTACGTCTATCATTGAAACGTTGCGTATAGCCTAGAATGCTCTTAAGAACGCAGAATACACTATCTTTCAGTGTCATCTGAAACTGCACAATCATTATTGGGTTATTCACATCTTGACTTAATGACACTAGCCTGCGGATTCGACGCACTATTATTAGCGTGCGTTAAAGAAGGAAAGCATAATTCTTTGGGATGATTTCATAGAATCGGGTTACCTAGGTTGGGGATCGGACTTCTATAGTTGCAGCAGTTAATGAGTCTCACACAAGCAACGCGATTATATCATTAGAAAATGCTCAACTTAAACATATTCCGCAGAAGATAGTTCAATTCTAGCCTGAATTACACAACGGATTCAATTCTACCTCGAAAAATAGGAAAACGCAGTCAATTAGAAGACCAGTCAGCCCAAATTTTGAGTCTGCCCTACTATTCGCAGACCTACTTCCTGAGGGTAGTTGGTGTTAGATGATAATCTAACATGTAATACAACGAGACAATCGATATCTGAAGAATAAATGACCACAACTCAAGCACAGAGTGAAACGTCCATCATCTGGAACTTTAGCAGTGCAAGACATTTGATAAATGAAAATGGTGAAGAAACAAAAGCAAAAGTACAAGCATATAGAGGTATAATAGCGAAAAATGAAGGTCATGCAAGTAACACCTAGAACATGGTGTAGGCCATGAACTCTTCTCGACTATTTAAAGGAGGATTTAGATTTCTTATCGTCATGTCTTCATCTATGCAACAACAAATTTGACTGCTGTATCTGCTAACAATTGAAAAATTGAAAATATCTTTTAGGAGCTCGTTATATGTGCATGCATGTTTGAGGATACTCGTAGCTCCACTGGCATGAAAATGGTCTGCGACAGGGTCGTGGAACTAGCGACAAGTGCTTCCAATATTAAAGCTCTGCATACACTGCATATGCCTTTGTAAACAACGTTCTTAACGAGAGGTGACTTATGAGACAAGAACGTTTCGAATATGACTTGAAGCGCTTCACCTTACTGAGTTTGGATGGAATAGTGTAAGCAGGTTTGTCCGCAGTCCGGAAGATCTCACAACACGTCGAAATCTAATAAACTTTATTACTTAAACCGCAAATGGGAAAACACAAGAACCAGTTAAATATTGAGATCGTCTTTGATTAGTCACGTTGGCCCTTGAACCATAGCGATCAATGGCACTAGTAGAATATCCGCTTCTTGAAGGCCTCGAGCACAACTTTGTGGTTGCTACAGCTCTGTCAGTCTCATTAGAGCAAAGACAATTCATACGTCGGAACTCTTCGATTGCAACATTATTTGGCAAAACCGATCGCATTAACAGATTAACAGTGTTGCTATCATTCTTTTATTTAAGGAAATTTTTTAAGAGATTGACGTAATGCTCAACGACCGTAAAAAAACCTTCGATTTGCAGATCAACTGCAATTTTAATCGACATCTGCTTGATTTCATAAATACCCCGTCTGATTCTTATGAAAGGGTCCCAATTTTCTTTCGTACATGTACTTTACGTCAAAGGTTTTCCTGAAAGTGTGAAAACAAAATCCTTCTTGTTCAGGTCTTCAACAAGCATTGATGAGAGAGTTTGCACAAATAGTGCATGTATGTAAATGATATTATACATGTATATTATTCCCGTAATTACCCAGATGTTGTTGTCTAATGGTTACACCTTTAAATACTTCTCGAAAAGAAAGTACCGGATTCATGAGGGGATAAATTTTGAGTAATGATTTCTTGATGTGAATCGGAAATAAAGTGCAGCATTAAGTGTATTAAGTGTGCAGCATTATGTGTTAACGCATAAAGTTTCAGCGTTAACCCTTATAACACCAAGCTCAAATAAGCCTATTTATGCTATGGGTGGTCAAAACGGCCGACCTGATTTATTTTCAAAATAGTGTGAATGTAGCCGAACGGACTAGGTATTTCATGCATTAAGAAGTAAAATGACAGCTTCACTTAGCAACATTAATAAGTTATAAGCTACATAAAGTCAATTTGCAAATGTACACTGTGTGTGCATGATTGCAAAATTATATGTTCTATACATTCGTGGTAGTCGACGTCAGCTTCAACTGCATGTTTGCAGATATACCTGCGGAGCCTCCTTCTGCATTCGATGGCTAATACCTCGTCCTTTCTTTGGCGCCTTGGTCGACTTGTTTGCATTTTTCACAAACAAGATTTCTTGGTTGCTGTTACCGCTGGTTTTACGAACGTTATCAATACCATGGAAGCATGCGTTATCAGTTGTTGTTGGCCATGAAGACCGATTGTGGAGACACTTTTGTCAAGTCAATGATCTTATGTACCTTCTTCAAACCCTGCCTTGTTCATTACTCCACAATCACGAAACTGCTAAATAACCTTACATACCTGCACAAAAAGGTCATACAAGAATATGTTCGTCTTGCTTAAAACATTCATATCCGAAAGATTACAAATGGAAAGTTTATGGAGTGTATATCATTGAGAGATGATGTTGTGGTCATACTGGATTAGGTGCAAGCGTATCATTTGCTAATGAAAAACGGTGTTTGATCCCCGTCGCCTATTTCCCATCAAAAAGTACACTTCTCGATCGGTGAAGTGACTGCATGAAAAGCTTAAATCAGTCATTCCCCTATTCCAAGTACATGCAAAGTTGTGATGGCAATTATTTAAAATTGTGCTTAATATACCAACTGACAAAATTCAGGAAGGGTCAAGCTTTTAGCCAGCTTATTCGAGCCGTGGTAGCTATTAAATCACAAGTTCAGCCGTTTTGACCACCCTTGGTATTTTAAAGGTTAAAAAATATGTATCCATGCTTCCATGCTTAACTAATCTTTTCACTGTACTTCTAACATGTGCTCCTCACCAGGTTCAGTGTTGTGTTTGATTTTGCTAGTATTACCACAAGAAAATGATACAGTCGAAACTTGTTAACTCGGACACGGCTGTGGCATTTTTTGTATCTTTGGCATATGTAAACTGCTGTTTAGCTAAGACTTTCGATAATTAAGACATTGAAAGCCCGGCATTTATAGTTTTAATTAACTAGCTTTGAGTGTATTTGTTTATTTACATTATTTTTGTATTTTCAGCGGGTGATAACTCACCTGTGGTGCTGCAGATGCTACGCCATCCACCGACCCGTCGTGCTCTCATTCTTGGTTGTGTGTTGCAAATGTTTCAACAATTGGCTGGTATAAACACCGTCATGTACTACTCTGCTACCATCGTCCAAATGGCGGGTGTTCACGATCCACAAACTGCTGTTTGGGTAGCGGCGGGGATCGCGGGCGTCAATTTTGTATTCACTGTTGTTGGCTTATTGCTCGTAGATCGGTGAGTTATATGATAATAAAGCATCTTTTCATCTCAAGGATTTAGCACTTCGGTAGTTCACAACTTATTTCAAATAGTCGCTCTCTTGTGAGACACAGCGCAACAAGTCCTTCTATCTGTTAATCAATCATAAAGGTGCCATTTCATATTCTGACGTCATCGATGATCATTTTTTTCTGTTCATGCACTCCCGAATGATGTCGAGCATTTTGTTCTCATTAATGCAGGGTAGTTATATAAGACACACGCCGTCTACCACGGGCTCTTCGTCCTTCCACCTATCCAGTAGCGAACAGGCCTTAACAGTGGCTTGCAGCAATTCCTTCTTCATTCCAGATCGCTGAAACACAGCATCATTACGCACCTTCATCATCCAGAGCTTGCATTGTTTTTCTGATGGTCTAGCATTCACAGCCGTAAGAGAACCGACCATGCATAGCACTGTAATAGTCGACGTTTTATTGCAATGCTGATTGAGCGAGAGTTGAAAGCACTAATAAATTACAAGCATTTCAATACCTTAATTCCAAAAATTTACCCAGTGGAGCTTCTTACAGATAGAAACGGAGTCAATGACAAAGCCGTTGTCTACCTCGATGTGAGACTCCAATCTAGTAGTGTCGGTCTTCGAACCTCAATATATCATAAAGTGGAAGATTTTGATTTCCCTGTTGTTCTGTTGACATTTCCAGACAGTGCAATACCTTATAACATGGGAATTAATGTATTTGCCGGCCAGGTTTTACGTTATTGTCGCATCTGCTCGCATCTTGAAGATCTAATTAAACGAATTAATATGACACTTTTTGTGATGAGCAGCAGAGGATATTGTAAGTCTAAAATGAAGGCATGTACTGAGAAAATGCTAACCGGTCATAACAATTTTCTAATCAAGTTTGGATATCTCTCAGCCAGGCAGCTGACATCGCAGTGCGCATTTTAAACAATAAAATTAACACTGTTTGTTTGTTTTCTTATCATTTTTTTTATTGGTTATACCATTTCAGTATTTCACACATATATTTTAGTTTGTTTTGGTTGTATCCGTCTTTTGCGGTTGTTTTGTTTTTGTTTTTACTATTACTATCAGTATTACTTATTATTACACATATCATTACTGTATTGATTTTAGAATGCCAGCCGCATATAAGTTTATGCGGGGCCCCGCCCGCCTGGGCTTGAGCGTTCAGGTAGAGGGGCCGAAACGCGACCAGGCGGGTACCTGCTGACGACTGGCTATTGTTTTATTTGTTTTAACGTTGTTTTTTTATCGCTTACTGCCTTTGTGTGATGAATGGACTGTGTCCGTTACTGGTCTCCATAGGGTTGACATGGTGATTACTAAGTGTCTATTTATATATAAGTTCCTAATCAATCGAGCCTGAAACTTTGACCAAGGAGATCACTTGTTAAGCGGCCTTGTACGATCTCGTACACTTAAGGGTGAAGTCCAGCCCGTATAGCGCTATGTTATGGACCCCCGGGAAGGTCCGCCCGGCACGCAATCAGATCCGTCAAGTCTTTGTGCTTAAAGACCTTCATGCATTCATGCATTTGTCGAGGATCACAAGTCAAAGGACCATTAGGGGTAAGGTCCAGCCCCGCTTTAGAAGCGCTGATTGAAAAATGGACTAGTGGGAAGGTCCTCCACACCGATCTCGTCAAGTTTGGCTCTAAAATGTAGTCCTAGGATAGTCAAAAGTTTGACGCGCCTTGAACGTTTAATGTCTGCCGGTGGGAACGCACCACCTGTCCTCTTAAGGGCAAACCTTAAGTCTTATTAACTATAAGTTTATTAAAATTATGAAACATTTAGACGTCGTTATGGGAATGTCCCAGCTTCACTTCCTATCTTCTTGAAAGAAATCTTCCCAGTTTGATGTTCCACTTCCTTTTGCTCCTTTCATTCTGATGTCAAACGATGGTGCCAGAAACTTCTTGCAAAAATCATTGCGAAAGATTTCCTTTTGTTGAAGGTGAATTCTTTCTTTTCAATTTGAATAATCTCATTTCCTCAAAGAGCACCGCAAAGCTCAGCTTGCTATCTGCAGTCCTATGGAAATCTTCAGCCACACGGTCGTGAAATCTGCTTACATATATTTTGTATCGATGATGAAATGAGTTATTACAAGACTCAATGACTTCTATGATTGATGAATAGGGCTTCAAAGTAGTGGCTATGCTGGAAATTAATTCAGTAAAGTTTATGATAGTGTCGGTCGTTTTCTTGATAACCAAGAATCTGACAAGGAAGCTATGCATCTCGGAACTATTCACAGTATAAATGATTCTATGATTCTACAAGGAATTTTGCCATAGTGTTAGACAAACAAATTCTCGTCTTCGGAACTGTTGTAATCGTCCATTTTTCAAAACCTTGAAAACTAGTATGACTGTCTTTAACGGAGATATAATTCCTAAAGAGCTTTCCTCTTCAATGATTGTGTGAACATCGCAATAAATGTTGCATTGGGAGACTTTTTATCACTAGAATAAGTGAGCACATAGAAAGAATTCCGCCATCTGAAATTCTATGCATTTGCACTTTCCTGACGTCACTTTATTTCAGTATTATGAATCATGCCAAACCGTGGCTAGCCAAGCTGTCTGATGAAGCCTTATTCATCAATGAATTCAACTCTATATAATTTCCAGACCCGAGCTGCGCAATTGGCTTTGTGGCAATCACTTTCGACGATTTGAACTCCGCATATAAATATTGTAATTTTTTTGTTCTCTCAGTTGTATATCGATGATGGGTGGTGGATCCATATGAGCGTCCATGTTTGTTTTCACTAGAATCGTTTTTTCTGACAGCAATGAATCTGGGCATTCTTGCTTTGGATGAAACTGCTCCGCGCAGTGGTCAGTCATCAATTCCATGTCACAAAGACTCAAACTCAAGATAATTTATGCTCAATTTGTAGCTAATTGATATGATCAGAAGGATTTATACCTATATTCACCTAACATGAACTATCGGAATGTACTTTTCGAGGGACTTAATTTGGACCGGTACCAACGTAATGGTGCTTGAATAGCACAAAAGTAGAATTACTTGTCTTGAGGACATGCCATGGCTAACCATTAGTGAAATGTATAGGCAGTAGTGTTTGGAATTCCCGGGACAATTTCAGATCCCGGGAATTCGGGACAAAGCTTCTTCGAATCCCGGGATTTTTCCCGGGACAAACCGAAATTCCCAAAAAGTCCCATGTTGTTGGCAATTTTGCTAGCTCGACTATTTTCTAGGTGCATTGGAAGGGTTTGTATTTACCAATTTATTTTACTGGTGGCTATTTTCGAGTTGTATTGGAAAGGTAATAGCATTTAGAGACACTTTAATTACGGTACCGTACATTTGAGATGCAATTAATCAAGCAAGCTTTTTTAATCACGATTAATGCCTGGGAAAGCTGTATTGTCAAAATTGTTACCTGCTACAGTTGCTTACTGATAGAATTATTTCTAATTTTTGGTACAAATTCTGCGGTAATTCTTGTACGCCGCCGGTACATAGTTACGAAAGTAATTAGTAGGCCTATTGACTTATGAACCAGTTGTGTTTGATATACATGTAATCAATTATATTAGACCTAGGCCTACATGTACCTCATACTCCTTGTGATTGCGCGTATTGAAATGCCGTCCTCTGCTGCTAGTCTTGCCAGTATTTCTGCTAGTGATGATCGCTTAGCAGACATGAAAGCTCGATCTAGAGTTTGTTGCTTCACTTTCTCCCTCTGTGACGGTTGATCAGCCATGTATGTCTTCATCAGCTTTGCGTTTCTGGGGCACAAGTTCACAATGAATGTTCTTCAAATGTCTTAGCAAACCGCTAGTCGATGATCCTTTGCAGCCGATAGAAGCTTTGCAAATATTGCAGATGGCCTTCAAGCCAGTATCGTCTTTCGTAAAATAGTTCCAGGCGGGTGAATCCATGGCTTAGACGTTGCACTGCACTGAACTCTCAACTCGAAGGAGTAGTCTATAAACTACGGGCATTCTTCTTGAGCGCCAACACCAAAATCAATTTTCATCTCCATTGAGATGGGAAAAGGAAGGAAACGGTGACAGTCATCTGGCTTCTCGCACCAATCGTGACCTTGCGCAAGCCTTGCGGTAGCAGTCACACACACAGAATCATAGCACAGAAGTGGCACAGAATCATGCACAGAATGCTGTAGTCACACCCAAGACGTCACACACGATCACTCAGTTCTAACATCATGATATCATACAATTGTAGGTTACACCACGAGTTAATTCAACGAGCGCGAAGCGCGAGTTGGCACACGGAGAAGGAAGTGTTTGTTCAGGCAGGAATCAACTTCCATGAGGGGACGGGTTATTTTTTTTGGAAACGTATATTTCATTGTAAAACGTTTAAGTAGAAACAAAGTCATGCAAAATTATGTCGAAGTCACAGATACAAAATTGGTGTATACAAATAAAAAAAAGGGAAGCAAGTTCACAAGAGTGGGCTACGTTCTCATGCCCGTCACCGAGTTCACCATTCGCGATGATAGATGGTGGATCTCATGATTAGTTGGACAGTCTTTGTATGCACGATGTCCTCGCAAACACATCTCCATCGATCGAATTAATGAGAAGCTGATCCTTGTTCGCAGCAGTGTCACTTCATGCGAATAGTTCGTGTTTCGCTTCAATGATAACAAGTGAGCAACACGTTTGATAGCTGCTCGAGCAGCTGGCCCACATCCCCCTGATGAGCAGAACACCAACGGGACAAAGCTCGCATGCTCCACTTCGCGAGCTCGCTCACCATATTGTCTCCTCTTCTCATTCTCATGGCGGGCATATGACTTCCTCGGTTCCATTTTATTGCTGCGACCGAACGGGGAGAACACTCTAATATCTAGGTATGTTCGATGATACCGATCCCCGTAAAGGCCTGATGGGCAAATGTCTAGTCTGGCTTCATCGCCGGTGATCGCTGTTCTATAATCGAAGAGCTCGTTGTCGAGTGGTTCAAGGGCAGGCTCAACCGCAACGTCATGTGTCACTTCCCGAAGCATGGTAGCGAAAAGATCTCGAAGGCTATTGTGCCTGAGGTTAATGAAACCTCCAACATGGCAGGACAGTGCATGTTCGACGTTGAACCCTGATCCACACACGCATTTCGATGGGAGTCGGATTGGTTGCCATCCGTATCGTAGGCAAAGGCATCCCGAAATGAGGTTTTGTCGAGGGAGAATCCATACCTTTCGATCGGAAGAGAAAGCAACCAAGAAGACGCTCCGGTTTCACTGGCAAGAGCTCTTAGATATTTCTGATGCTCAGACAACTGGGAGTGGAGTTCTTTGGATCGGATAACTGCCTCTTTCCTTTTTTCGCTTCGTATTAGTGTTTTCACTCGCATTTGTTCTTCGTATGCCTGAGTTGGGTTGTCATGGCTGAGAGGCGCACACAATCTGATTGATTCATTAAAATGTTCGGAGCAATTTCGTAAATCAGTGATCGCCAATCCACCATCTCTTACAGGTAAGCTCAATAAAGCCCGCTCAAGATCTCCAGGTGCTTGTCTCCCTGTTATTGCTGGAATCAATGTGCTCGATATCTTGCCCTCCAAATGGCTGAGTATCCAAGCGTTGGGCGTTGTGCGCATGATGTAGTTCAATTTCGGCAATATGCCTCTAATCAGACAGCTATAGGATGGGTGAGGAGCAGATGCTGCAAATTTGGAGAGATTAGTCAATAATTTGTCAAATTTCTGCATCTTTCGCCTGAGAAAATCATCACATGAGGTCTTTGAGCCAATTGTGGATCCAAGTATTGTGTGCCCATCTGTAATTTGAACATTTGTGTCTTGAAATACAGTCTGCGCTGCTGTGACATGATCACATTTGACAACGAGATGACATTTGATGGCATTTGGAAAATATCCATATCCAGGCCCCAACTCATTCAGATGATTCCAAAACGCTCTTAGTTCCGAAAGTCGCCCAACTACAGATAAATCATCTGCATACCACTTCTGAAGCAATCCACTATTCATTTCTTGAAGCTTCTTTATCAATGGCAACACCCCTATTCCGTACATGGCCATTGCGAGTGGATCTCCTTGCGTTGTTCCTTCAAGTGACCATAATGTTCTGTTGCCTGCGAAAAGTTGACAGGGCTCCTGATAAGAATTCTTCAAAGCAGTAGTGAGAGATGGACAAATGGTTGAGATATTTTTCAGTGCTATCTGTCGGTTCAATGAATTAAATGCATTTGAGGCGTCAACCAATAGAATAGCCTCACTATTTTCAGATTGAAACTCCTCTCGGAGAACATGGATAGCATGTTCAATTCCGGCGATCTGACCGCAGCATAGTTGAATATTTCCGGCCACTGATAGAATGTCAGATCTCACACATGCCAGTATGGCGCGACCAATTATTCTCCTGGGGACTTCACCTACTCCAATAGGTCTCACTCCTGGATCTTTGTCCAGCGGAACAAGTCGACAAGCATTGTAAGCAGTGAGTGTGTCTGCATCTACACATTGGCTTGCAATACGTCTTGCAACAGAAGCGAAAGCATTGCGCATGTCTGAGGAATGGCGTCCGAAAGAGGTTAATATTCTTCTCCACTCTTCTGCGTCTAGTCCAGAGGGCCCACTGGCACCCTTTGTGTGCATTGCTGCTGAAAAGATGCTTTCTGAATCAATCGAATCGAAAATAACTTGGTGAAACATTGGTGCTCCGGGCCAGCTGTCACAAATCAGGTTAGAGTTTATCGGTCCAGGATGCGGATGCTTTTCATTCAATATTTCTTCAACTGACTTTCCATCAATTTTTTCATTCATATCTAATACTCTTCCTGTATTCTGATCCCCAAGGATTCTCACCGCAGAGCTTATTTGTCCTTGACACATTTTATGTACAAATGCTCGTCTCAATGATTCTTCTTTGGTCAAGCATCGTTGTTTCTTCGCGCTGAATTTCCTAATTTGTAGAGTTCTGCATTCTGCTAACAATTCTTCTATTTCTCCTGCTTTCCATTGATCTATCCGTTTATTCAAGGTTGTGCTCAAGGACTCGGTTGACGCTGATCGACATGTTGACTGGAGAAGGAGATGAGGGAGAATAGTCGCAGCTTTAAAGGCAATGTGTTCCAACGCAGACCGTTCTGCAAATGCCGCGAAGAGTTCCCTAAGGCATGAAATGAATTGTTTGCCTGTATTGGTGCGAGGAATAGGAAACAGACTGGGCCGCCATTTTGTCACTTCAGCATATGCACTTTCCACTAATTCAGTAAACCTTTCGCCATCAATTGAACCCCATACAAAATTGGTAGCACGTGTAGATTTCTCTCTTGCATTTGTTTCCGAATGTACGACATTCAACTGCACAATGTTGTTTTCCGGCATTGTATCAGTTGCGACCACATGATTGTTATCATCTCCAGCTTCGGCTGTGTCATGTTGATTGCCGGTAATTCAAGTTGCTGAATCATGTTTCTGGATAGGTCTTTGTCTTGCGTGCATGTCATTATGTGATTGGTCTTGGCTTTGATGAACGTTGGGGAGCACTGAATCATTTCCTGGGCATCGCTGGGTCCGTGGACCATGTGGTCTTAGGGCTCCAGTGGAGGTAATGTGAATTTGTCGATTGCAGCTTTTACACTCTGTCTTTCCTTCAAGTTGTGTTTGCCTCATGTTAATTTAGATAATGTCAAGTAAAAATTTCATCAAAGTTCAGTGGCATAACTTGAAGTGCAAGCAAAAGAAAAATGATCAAAAGATAATTCACTGTCATCCTCACAAAATAGTCTCGATCTCAGAACATTGCACCTTTCATACCAAATGCATTTGTCGCTGAGCCATACCAACAAGTGTCAACGAGGTGAATGTGTCACAGATATCACAGAAGAGACTGTAGCAAACTGCCTTCCAGTAAATCAGATATCTATGCAATTTACAAATACAAGTGTCACAGACGCACTGACAAACGTCAAGCAATGAGGCATGCAACGAAGCGCGTCGAACAACGAAGAATGGCAAAGTGAGCACCACTCGGCGACCAGAGACACAACGACGACGGATCACAGAATCACAGGGCAGCAACCACAAGACGACGAAAACGGCGAGGACCACGACACACAGGAAAACGAGAGGAATCCACAGAACCAAAATTGAGCCAAATTGAAAATTCAAATTGAGAATTGTCCAGTTTTACTTGAAAGACTGTGTAATACCGAAACGGATAGAACATTCAGCCTATTTCGGTGTTACACCGTCGTTCAGAAACATCGCAGAATATTTTATTCGGATGAATTTAATGTTGGCAGAATGTTTAGTTAATGAACAGCGCCATGCCATGGATGCTTAACACGAGTTCAAAATCTGACATGTACATGTAAAACAAAATTTCAATTGGAATGTGTTTACTCAACGACTTAAATTGTAATCGGCTTTAACCGTACATTATGACAGGATTATCCTTCTCCTCTTCCAATGATTTATTGCGATCCTCGTTGAACTTCTTGCAATGCGTTAATTGTTTATTTGCAAAATATCTCACTGACATATGTACACAGTGAGAGATGTCGAGAAAGCCATTTTCATTTCCCCCCAATGAAGTGATTGAGTGTCGGGCAAAACCGTGGTGTATGGGAATTATTCCACTCAGTTTCACAGACTGTAATCTGAAACTGTGGTGTAAGAGAATTAGATGACAAGTTTTCTTAACACTAAAACGAAACTGTGGCGACATATGCACCCTCACTGTGGTGTAATTCATACTCAGCAACAGTTCAACACATGAGTCATTCTGCCGAATGACGCGACGAAATATGACCTCAGACAAGGACTGCTATTATATTTAGACGTCCCTGCCTCAGATGAGACGACAAATGTACTATGCATACCGTAATCAGAATAGCTAGCTTTTGTACTACCGTATATACTCGCATATAAGCCGATCTCGCATATAAGCCGACCATCTAAAATTGCTTTAGAATTACCAGTTTTTGCAAAAACCCGCATATAAGCCGGTACTCAACTTATCTAATTTTACACTATATTTTTGGTTCATAGAAATTTGTTACTGTAAAGATGATAAATGCTTACTTTTATGTTACATACTAAAAGAAATAGAAGAAATTTTTTTATTTCTAAGAAACCAAACCGTGTACCAATGACGTCGGCTTCATCATTACCTCTAGCTTGGTTACGGCTCGCCACTGGTGACACACAACCAAATAAAAAGGCAGATAGCGATGAAAACGTGTAGCTGGAAAATTGGCATTAGTATCTGTCCTTGTGTTCATTTTGTTTTATACGCATATAAGCCGACCCCCTGATTTCAGCATTGTATTTTATACTTCTAAACTCGGCTTATATGCGAGTATATACGGTATGTACTACGCAGCTTTCGGTGCTACTTACTAGCCTTTCACGACTCTATACAGACTATGTAGTCAATCATTAACTAAAATATGATAAACGCAGATTCGCACAACTACTATGTAAGTTAATAACTTCTTTTTCAAGAAAATTGAATCCCGGGATTTCCCGTCTCTGTTTCCCGGGATTCGGGACAAGAAAAATACGCTGGGATCCCGGGATCCAAACACTAATAGGCAGGAAAACCAAGTAAATGTTGAAAAAATTGTCCTCTTTTTTATAATGGATAAAATATCCTTCCGATTTTGTGTCAGTCGATGTTTATAGTAAGATGATTCTTTATTCATCAATAAGCGCATCCATATAGCAGGATGAAAAGGCAAGAAAATGTCAATTTTTGAATTTTGAAAGCCATTGGATTTAACACATTTCATCAATTTATTCCAATATCACCTTGGTTATGACCATGTCATTTTTCAAGACTTAAATTTTTTCTGAGGCGCAATGTCCTCATACAACCGAGGGCTTAAACACGATGTATGAGGTTTTGCGGTGCGAATTCCCTATGAAATCTACTTGTGATCGATCGCTTGAAAGGATACTTACTTAAACAAGGTGGCATTGTGTACCAGTTTCTTTAATTTGAATTCTTTACTTTCATTTATATTCCTAGTAATGTACTGTATAATATATAAGTATTGCAAGTGAAATGAAATTAAATGAGGTATGTCAGACCAATACAACAATAGCACAGACTTAAGAATATGCTAATTTCATTGCTGAAGGCATGTCTGATTCGATTTGAAGAATACAAGTCTGCAGACTGGTTTGTGCACCGCATCCCAGGAATCTTGATGCAGATCGGGTGTTCAGGTTTGGTAAGTTCTGATCAAATAAGTCAATTAAAATGGAGGTTTCACAAATTGTTTTGGTGCCTTCTAAATGTATTCTGTTTTTTTTTTTTAGGTGATGGTATTGCTAAGGTGTTTATTGGTCTGGGAGCTATTACCTGCCAACTGCAATGGGCCGGTCAGACGAAATGTCAAATGTTCCATAATAGCCACATTTATAAACCCACCTGGACATCACTTAAAGCATGGCACCTGGTCTATAATCAGGATCTCACTAGAAAATCTTCTTGATCAGGAGTTTATTCATAGCTTACGTGCAGAGAATAAGCTGCCAACTTGCTTCTTGTAAAGCTTCTCAGCTTAGACTTTCTCCGTCGTCTTTTAATTTAGAGGAGAGAATAAGAGATGAAATACATGTAATTAACTGAGTGACTAAACAAAGGAAGTAAACTGAAAAGAATAATCATCTGGCAATCAGTCAATGCTGATGTGAAGCGATGACAATTGATAAGTTCTATGGAATAAAGTTCATATGTGAGTTCAATGAAAGTCTAACAAGTTTTAACACATTCTGCACGGGAGACCTCAGACCAATCATGTGATCGCAAATCTAGACCTCCCCAATATAACCGATCATGATCATAATGAGGGTCCAATTCCGAGTACTCAGATTACATAATTGGAGACACCTCGCTATATATTGCCTAGTTTAGTCTACCTTTGATAATTGTATCCTTGATGAGAAAACAGCTGCATTACTTCCTGACCAAACGCTTTTGATTTCGTGAATGCGACCGCGCTCATTGCTTCACCTGACGCTATACATGTACATAAATTTTGTGATAATGCCTTTTTTCAGACTTGGCCGTCGCTGGCTGACGTTAGGATCGCTGTTGGGAGTTACCATAAGTCTTGCATTATTGGCGGGAGCATTTCAAGTGACGGCCTTCACATCTCCAGCAGTTGTCGAGCATCCACGTCCTCCTGCCAACATCTCCTCCAACTGCTACCTGAAGTAAGACTATTTGGAATTTTTCATGTATTTATATATTTAGATTCATTGGTGTTATTCTCATATGCTTAAGAAATTAATTCATTATTCAAATTTAGTTTTTGATTCCAATAATTTCTTTGCTCTTGTAGTTTACATGCAGATTCAGAAACATGTAAATATTAGAGTTTGTCATCAATGTCAATGTACATTGTAGAATGTCATGAATAAATTTGATGAAAACTGAGAACATTGTTAAAAGTTGTGGTTAAATTGCTGATAATACTGTGAATACTCTATCTATGAATGTGGGTGCAGTAATTACAAGCACTTGCATGAGTTCCTGCGACATGCATCACTGAAATATTCATGACGTAAAGAAAACTGCTTGAGCATGGCTTTTCTGCTTTTCGAAAGTTAGAAGACCAATCTTATAAAATTACTTTATACGTATAAAACTTTATATTCGCAACTTGTCAAGCACAGCTTCGTCGTCAGGCGATATTTGTTCTTATGAGATATGCTATATCTTAATTGGTAAAAATCCTTGAAGTCGAAGATGTGCTTGACAAGTTAAGAATTGACAGTGGCTATAAAGATTGTGGTACGTCTAAGCATCATTTTCTTCTATGACAGTGGGAATATTCATTCTTGATGCCATTGTAGCAGGAGTGGCAGAAGTTTGTCTCACCTTGCAGACAACCATTTCGCGGTCAATGTTCATATTCCGACTGACCATAAAATGTGTTATTTCGTAGTTGTAATCAAGATCTCATTAGCACTTGATAGAAATGGCACGTTTCTATTTTTGGGGTTGGTCGAGAAGATCGGAGAGACAGTCAAACGAAGAGCGATGGTTTATAAAGTCAAGGAGAAATTGAAGGCAGGCATGTTGTAGAACGTCGAATGCAGATTTGGCGCAATCTGGTTGATGCACACGATCAGCAGAAATGGGGGAATATCAAAAAGGGGGAACCGATCAACCCGGCGTCTTGATCATAAGGACGCTAGAAGGGATGAGTGAGTGATCGAGTCATTCATGCGAGATATGGCTGACTTCTCATAGCCTGTTCTCTGGATACAATCTCGGTAATACCAGTTCATTGCGTGTACCAGTTATGCCCAAGGGCCTACAGACTACCTTCCCTGACCAAGATAATTGTGGTACATAGCATTCAAAGGAACAATATCATGAGCATGATAGTATGTACAGCAAGATCTTCTTGATGTACAAGCATCAATTACATCGGTACTTCGTTATAATCAAAATTACATAGGCATCAGTGAAACATCTATTTAGATCTTACTACTTTTTTTCGTTTAGAAGTAGTAACATTTCAGCAAAGTCAAGGAACGCATTTGAAAAGAGCCAACGAGCCTTCGCGTTTTTCTCAATATTTTGACTATAACTTTGCCTATGTCCTAGGGACCGTTCAACAACTGTGAAAGCCTTTTTGACAAAACTTTTACATCCTTAGCAAAACGTTGTCAAAAGGCATTCTTTGCATCGACTTACAGTATCACTGCGTCACTCACTGAAGAATCAATGGCAAAGAAGATGGCAGCATGAATCAGATGTCCCACCAAGCATTCTCTCTTGAAGTGAACTAACGAATTAATTTCTCTTATCTGAACACCCATAAGTAGGCTTTTCTAATAATTCATCGCTTCGCATCGCCTTACTATTCCCAATTGGTTCTTAACAGATTAACTTTTTCACATTGCAATTATATTTCTGAAGTCCAGCAGATCATACTTTTTCTAACACAGAACAGAATTCTTCAAAATATTATCCGTAGTCATTCCTGATGGCTCTACTTTCCTTTTTGGATTGATCACATATTGATTACATATTCTCGATCATTTTAAACAGATTAGCAGGAACTTCTTCTACTTGTCAATGCAGCGTATGTCATTTGCTCTGATGATCTCGACTTGACTGAGATGTCTGGATAATTACTTCGCAGTTTTAGCTACAAGATTAGTTAATCATTTTGCTGACTTAATTTGATTTGCTGATGTATATACATTATTTGACTTTGTGAATTTGTGATTTTTGATTTTCAATTGAAATATAAATTTCTCTCTCTCTCTCATATAATGAAAGCTGTGAGAGTAATCTTATATATTATATGCATTCGCTGATTCATTCAAAATAATAGTTGTTAATTGAATGCTTTACAGCGTTGCCCTGCAAGTACATCGAATTGCTTTTTAATGGGTAATTCTATCGCAATTATTCTTCAATGACTGCCACGATGCACACCGGGATTAAACTGAATCTCCACATTTCATGGTGACACAAGAATTTCATTCATACATTGTGTTGCTGTTTCATCCAAATCTCAATTGCTTCAAATTCCAATCTTCAAAGTATTTATCTAATTCTTTTATCGGTTCTTCATTCATCAGAACTCTTCAGAAAATGCTGTCTTAGTTGACAGAGTCACATAGGGTTATTGGTGACATTAGTGAAATGATATTTCATGATTAGATTAGTGTTCTCATAATGCAACGTAATGTCTATCTGTACTGTCTATCTTATTGTTGAAAATTATACATAATGCATGTTAAGGCATTAATAATATGATTTAATGATCTGGAAGCAGCCTATGATTCAGTCATGACTTCCGGATCTAATCACCGGATTCAGTTTCATGTCCAGGAGATGCTGTTTAGAAGGCAATGGTGCACACCTCAACAAGCTTTCTGTCCAGATAGCTTCCTGCTTCCTGCTAGCATTAGGAAGTCTATGCATAAATTTGTCTTAATTAGTTTGTCTATCCGCATTGTCGAATCGGCAAATTGCTTTGGTCTTACCGCTCCTGTCTGGATACGCTCTCATTGCATGCAAAACGATCACTATGATTTTTGTCTTAGTTCTTACACTAATTTCACTGTCATTCACAGAAATATTACGCGATCATTATAACTGACTTGCATATATTTTAGGGTATGTTATTGTTACGATTGATGAAACTGTTTGCATAGTGACCTGTTCTGCATGTACATGATCTACTAAAGAGGATATCTTGGAATGCAGACTTACGCAAATACTTTGTACTTTATTTCTCCTAAAATTGAGAAATTGTCCAAGTTATGATATGTCTTGATTTTTATTCAATGCGTCCTTAAAAATCATAAAAGTTATTTTTCGGCTTCAATGGGAGGCATGTGATTACGTAACCTCTCTAGTTACGTAACCACCGCTCCCATTTTTCCGCATTTTCCCCCGAGTTAGTCATTGCTTTATTATCAATACAGATATTTCCAGTTGGGTCTTATATTCTAATAAAGAAATAACTTAAATTTTCAGAATCAGAACTTGGTCTACATCTACACAGGAAGCTTTCAATTTGCTGTAGTTTCCACGTAGCATTTCGACATCAAGATTTATTCCGATAAGTTATGAATTTTTATATCAAGATTTGAGAAATTTGTGGTTTGAAATATATTGAAATGTACTTTTTAACTCGTGTAGCCTCTTCTTTACTTTTGTTTTGAATTGATTTGATCTGTGTGGTCGTGAAATATTGGCTTCCTTTGCCTATAAGAAAATATTTATATGTGTGCACCGAAGAACTATTTTTTCTCAATTTTCGTATTGTCTTGGCCAATATTTCTCAGCCTTTAATGACTGGGGTCCAGTTTTTCATTACGAACTATTCATCTTTTCAAAATGAAAATTTGTTTCACAACCGTTTAATTCAAAGTTAAAACGAGGTATGTACAAAGAAAAGAAAACTTGTCGACGTTTTTGGCGGTTGTCTTTATCTAGACAAGTTATAGATTATTCTGATGAAAGCTGCTCAGCACTGGATGTCGTTGTTGGATCTCCTTGAATTCAACTCTCTTTCTGGTATATCGAGCATTTTCATATTTGTATGAGAAAGGTTTACTCTTTTCCAATGACGACCTCAAACCACATCTTTTCCAATGACGACCTCAAACCACATTAGACCTAAATGTTATAAAATTTATAACTTATTGTATACTTCCTCAATTCTTAACTGCAAACATTCTACATCTTTACTAGAAGAGGAAGAGTGCAGTGAAACACTGCTCATTCTTAGAAATAACCTCTTGAACATGTTTTTAGTCAACGCAATCATTATTATATCCATCAGCTTGAACTACTAGACAGCGAAAAACAAAACTTAACCGCACATTTGAAAGCCTTAATTACACCCACTCGCCGAATGCAGTCTGAAAACCTGGAGTCCACTTTCAAAAAGCATGAGGTCCTTTTGTGGACCACATGACCCACCTCAGAAAATACTGCTGTAGGCTACTAGCTATGATTCTTACAAGCACAAGCCACTATGGTGCGATAGTTAAAGCCGATTTCATTTCTACTTAAAACAAAGCAGTTATTGAGCCATCGTTCAGTAAATGTTTGAATTTTTACCAAACTATTAACTTGTGTTACTTGTTTTTCTTCCAGGACTAGGTGCAACCAGTGCGTCAATCGACAGGATTGTGGATTTTGCTTCTCAAAACCTGCTTCTTCATCTCATGAACTTGCTTCCAATGGATCTTGTCTACCAACACTGCTTGGATTCGGAGAGAAATCGTTATACGGACCGTGTGCTGATCCTCGGGCTCCAAGTTACAAGTGGGCCTACGATTATTGCCCGTCTGCATACTCATGGTTAGCCATCCTGGGCATGGTATTATATCTTATGTTCTTTGCTCCTGGAATGGGCCCGATGCCCTGGACAGTAAATTCCGAGATATTTCCGACATGGGCACGAAGCACAGGAGTGGCCATTAGCACCGGCTGTAATTGGATATTCAACCTCATCATTGCCATGACCTTCCTAACATTGACGGAGTCTATTACACGATACGGTGAGTTAAATAGAATCTTAACCAACAATTTAACATTTCTTCAGTTTGTTGACTACCATTTTCAACAGTAGACGTCAAAGCCGAAGACTTCTCGATCAAGCATTTGATTGCAGAACGCTTTGCAATCATTTGAAAATATTTACAATATGCTTAAATCTTATATAAGCTCATTATGTTACTATGTATTATATTTTTGCTACTGATAAATCGCAAGAACATGTTGCATTATATGTTTTATCCCACATGTTTGCGTTATAAGTGCTCACGATTGGTGTATCATGTGCACCAATTACTTATTTCCTTTCAAGAAAATTTAACCAAAATATGTAGGCCTACAGTGTATGTGTTTTTTCTTTATTCCACAGGTACCTTTTGGTTATACACTGGTATTGCCGCCATCGGATTCTCATTCTTATTTGTGACACTTCCTGAGACAAAAGGGAAAACATTGGAACAAATTCAAACAATTTTTGAAAGGCCTTGGTCATTGAAATGTGGATCATCATGATTTTTCGCACCAGTTCATTCATTCTGATTGACTTGACAATCGGTTTCATATTCTTTGTCATGTTACTGCTGAAGTAACGAAATTCCAGGATTTTGTAGCATAATGGCAATAAGAGTTAGCCGTGTTTCCATGCGGTGAATTCAGTTGATGAGCTAAGTATCATGTATTTTGTTCGTTACATTACTAGCTGTATTTATTTACAGATTTCAAGATTTTTATGAACAATGTTCCTATACATGCATAATTATGTCTTGGTGATATTTTGTCCATCTTTGCACTTCATAGGATTAGTTACAGGTAGAATGATTTGATACACGGGTTGTTCGTATTTATTCTATTTACATACAATCACATTTGCTAATTTTAGATATGAAGGTTTAGCTGTTCAGTTGCCGCAACCTCCAGTGAAAGTGCCTCCGTTGAAGACATGTTTTCGTTCAACATATTTTGATGATATTATCATGAAAAAATGTTTTTAATCCACACTTTAACTTCAACAGTATTATTTTTGGTGATTTTATATTGTATGTAGGCTACATGCATTTCAGCATGAGCAATTCAATCATTGTGGAATTTATGAAATTCGTTCTGTTGTGCCATTTTGATGAGAAATACATTGATGACTTTCGATGCTATATATTTGATTTATTTTCCTTGCGGTTTTATTTGCGTTTTATCCTTGCGATGACCAATGACGTTTGCCCGAAAAATTGATTGTTGAATGTCTAGGCCAACTGCTTTACGGCAAGAAGTTCAGGTCGGTTTAAATCGAACATCTACGTCATCAGAAATGCATGTGGTTTCCACAGCTACCATTAATTTCACATGAATTTTGATATGCAACAATTATATAGCCCCGCATAAACTTAATTCAAAAAGGAATTATTGAATTGACATTGATAAAAATAGTCACTACAAATTGATGCGCCATGACGACATAATTGCATGCCAATGGAGTCATCAATATTATCACAGCTAATCGAATTTCTATATTGATACAATGAATTGTAAAAATTTTTCCCAATGCCGGAAAATACCTTGTTTCAGTGACATTCACTTGTCGTAGTTGAAATAAACCAGCGTAAATTCACTGAAAATAATTTACTTATATACAGTATTTGCGAACATCGTAATTAAATCAAGTAGATGATGTCGGAAACTATCTATCGGTTGCGGATGGGAGTGGAACAGCTGCTCTTATCGTTCATCACTCAATGCTTCAAAGCAAAAGTCAACGCTGAAATACGTGCAAATGCTTGCAGTCATCTGAAATCTTGTGAGCAACGAGGTGCGTTTTGAGGCACTACTGCAGTTTAGTGCACCCTCTATGAAAGAGACGGAAACGCGCCTACTGCAGTTTAGTGCACCCTAAAACAACGGCGCATTCTCCAGCAAACGATGACTACGCACATTACACCGAAGCGCGCGCTCGGTGTAATGTGCGAAGACACTCATTTTATAGGGAAGAACGAACGGCATTCATTCTGTTGATTAAATCATGTTGTTCTCACATGCATTTTAGGGTGCACTAAACTGCAGTAGGGGTAAAAAGAGGGTGCACTAAACTGCAGTAGTGCCGCGTTTTGATGTGATGACTAGCCTACTTGACAGGACTCGATAGCTCCTTTCTGAACAGCAAAACACTGAATGTTGACACTAATTCCGAGAAACGAAGAGGTTAAGCAAGTCAACGACCACTCCGTGAACAACGAACAGAAGTTATGCTGTCCCTGTGTAAAAAAATGCATCGGTCCATAGCCCATTGCCGTCGCATTGGGTGAGTGTCGATGGTGGACGTCACTGCCGGCTGACAGATGGCAAGGTGATGGTAAAATTTTCTCTCTTTCTCCCTCTCCTAACTGAATTCAGGGTGACGGGAAGACCAGTTAAGGGACCAAAAAAACGACACCTCTAAACATTCATTTTTTTGATATTATATAACATGTGCATTTCATACATAAAAGTTATTAAAATATTTATCGGGCTCATTGTGTGTAATAGGTGATTTTTCAAAATGGTCGCCAAAAACTATAAAAACCCAATTTCCAAGTAATGAATCTGTCAAGAGCTATACAATTTTTCTTCTATGCATAAAATACCATCCGGAAATTCCAAAGGCATCATATAATACATCATATCTGCTGTTTAGTGTCATAGATACGCCTATACATAGCTTGTACTACTCATAAATGAAATACTAAGTAGGTAGGTCTAAGGCTTCTTTTTTGGACTAAATTTTCTTTAGTTTCTATGAGTTTTGTCTAGAAAACGATACTGAGTGCTCCTGTTGTATAGGGAGATCAAAAGATATTTTTTGAATCACTTATTATGTTCTAAGCAAAGGTATTAGAATACATCATAATTCTCTATCATAGATGTTTCATAGTCAAAGATGTTTTTTTCAAAAAACGAATAAATCAAACATAGTTACGTATATATTTCTTTATAAGCTTACGACTTGCTTAAGAACATTCATGAGCACCTAAGCGTTATATATTCACCAAGGTGTCGTCCGTTATAGCGTAGTACCACTTTATATAAGTTAGTTCCATAATTAACATTTGACTTGTCCACCTTTCCTGATGAGTTCCACATATTGTAAAAGTCATGATGGACACTTTCTGATGCTTGTTCTGAAAATTTTCCTAAAGCAGATTTAAAAAATTTGCAGAATTGCACAACGTGACATAATAAAACATGAACTGCTGGTGTGGTACTTATATTCAAAAGATGGTACCTTTCTTGAAATATCGCAATTCGTTTCTCAAAATCAGGTCAGAGATCCTTTCCAAAGCAGGAAATCCTCACATCATCGAAGCTCTTAAATGCAGACAAATATGGCATGAGCTCATGGGCATTATTCTCCATAATAAGTCGATACAAAATATCGACATTTGTTATTAAGATCTGTTTGCACATATTCCCATTGAAATCATGAGAGTGGTACGCTGGACGTGATATTCCAAGTTTGTGTACCCAAACATCGGAGACAATTTTTCCAACTTCTGACTTCTCCATTTCCTTGAACATCTTATTCGTAATGCGCAATAGCATGTGAAGCTCTGGTGGAGGAATGTGTCGTAGGAAAATGTCATTATCTGGAGCCAGTATGAGAGGATCATTAACACAGTTCTGCACGTCTTTCGCTGCGACATTATGATCGGAACGGAATCGAGAGGACTTCGAGCGGACATCACCTATCGTTCTCAACGGATACTGTCTTGCACGTCGTGGTGAGGAGAAGTCGGTTTTAGGGCATTCACACCATAAGCATGGGTAACTACAGCCGTGAGCTTGGATACCAGCAACGATGTTAGCCAGCTTGAAGTCCATTGCATAAGTAAAAGTAATATCTAAGTTCTTGAATTCCAATAAGTCCATGACTTTTTTAACATTAAAATGTGTCTCCTTGAGATCCGGAATAATTGCGATGATGATAGTCTTCCTTACAGAACTATTTTGAAATGATTTTGATTCCTCCTCATCAGTCATGAAGATGTTAAGGCAAAACTTCATAAACATTCCTCCACTGTCAATGCCTAGTTTGATATTTAGGTCATGACTGTGCAGGTCAAGACCACGTAGTTGGCAGACGTGTTGTATCAGAGCAGGAACGTCGACACAGTACACAAATTCCTTTGTTACAGTTTCGAAAAAAACGAATAAATCAAGCATAGTTACGTATATATTTCTTTATACGACTTGCTTAAGAACATTCATGAGTACCTAAGAGAGTGTATCTGATAGTGTACAAAAAAAGTCTTCCAATTTTTTGTCCCGATCTTGTAGAAATGTATCTGTATACGGTTGCACAACTTCTCTGCCCATCACACTTCGAAGGAATGGAATAACAGTTAACCTCATCTGCTTATTCGAGATCCCCATTGCCAACTGGAGAGAGCTCATCTGCGGAGAAGTGAATTGTGATGCCTTGTCGCCTGATGAGATGACGTTTACAGGCAACTGTTTTGGACCTCTAGTCTGTAAACATATCGATCTTGAAGAAGAAGCATCACATCTATCTTTTATTATCTTGCTCGCCACAATTTCTTTTGTTCTTTCGTCAGAGTTGTCACAAGTTTCGATTAGATTTCGACGTAAGGTACTCACGTTGCATTTATGCGGTAATCCTCTTCCAACAGGTGTTTTACAATGAATGCATACTTTTGCGACGAGTTTCGGCGTTTTGCTAGATCCAGGAGTTAGAGGAGGGCGACCTTTTCTTTTTTTGGGTGCGTGTATGGTTTCCCTGGCAACTTTACAAATATCATAGTTACAAATTGGATTAGGAGAAGAGCGTGTTGACCTGGAGTATTGGAGTATTCTGGTAGAATTTTTGAAAAGTCATACACTTGTGGAAGAACAGAGAGATCCTTCTTACCCGAACTGATGTCTGTTAATGTTGCTCTACATTTTCCATAAACAACGGCAGGTAAACATTCGTCGTCGATTTCATAATTTTCGATGAAGTAATCTTTAATCCGCTGAAGAAAAGTGGCGGTGATTTGATAGGAACCCTTCTCAATAAAGCAAATGATACACACTTTGTAGCGATTTTCATCATGAGACATAGGACGTCGTGCGTTAGCCATTTTGAACAAGAATGTAATGAGATGAGTTTGTCATTAATAGCATCAACGAATCAATACATTTGAATATTTCAGATAATCTACACTATAGAGGAATGTAATAGATATTGTACTAGATATATACATTGTAAGCTTTATAGCTGCAACACGGTCATAGATATGCCATATTTCAAATACGACATTGTGAAAAGTTTTTAATGAGTTCACTTTCTTTGGTTTCCTTCACATTGTCATCTATTCTGACCATTAAAGAATATTAAATACAACACAAATGACAGATTTTTTATGTGTACTAGATATATCGAGTATCAGATAACTCATTAGTATTTACATTTAATTTGTAAACTTTACTTACTGTTCGTATGAAAGTAAAATGATCCAACGTTTTAGTGTTCTATCTTCCTATAGGTCTATATGTAATAGTGCATGTATTTGTTATAAGCCAAATTTGAGTACCTGTAGACATACTACTCAGTCTATAATTGACCAGACAGCGGGAGATAATATTTTTATTGGTTAAGATAGAAACACTCCCCAATGTTACGGCCGAATTTGTAAATTTAATGGTTACCATCGACCTAGAGAAGGCGCAGGACGCCGAAGGCCCGTTCAATCTTTTATTTACTCTTATCAAATTTATAAATTCGACCATAACATTGGGGAGTTTTTCTACACATGTATCTTAACAAATAAAAAATTACTACTTATACATATTTAATTTATGAGTAGTATAAGCTATATATATAGGTGTATCTATGACACTAAACAGCAGATATGATGTATTATATGATGCCTTTGGAATTTCCGGATGGTATTTTATGCATAGAAGAAAAATTGTATAGCTCTTGACAGATTCATTACTTGGAAATTGGGTTTTTATAGTTTTTGGCGACCATTTTGAAAAATCACCTATTACACACAATGAGCCCGATAAATATTTTAATAACTTTTATGTATGAAATGCACATGTTATATAATATCAAAAAAATGAATGTTTAGAGGTGTCGTTTATTTTGTCCCTTAACTGGTCTTCCCGTCACCCGTGTGAAAGACTAATGTCTGTACATCAGTCGCAATTACGTAATCCTCTTCACATCTGTGTTCACACACCTCTCCACTAGAGTAAATAACTTCGTCAATCGCCTGCCAAACTAATGATACAACCGGCCTTCATTCAATGAGTCACATAACAGAGGATGGGAGCGGAGAGAAACTGTATACTGCATCCAGGCGTCATTCATTTGCTCCCGGTCTATCGTGCGTGTTTTCACTTTCATCAGTCAGCTCAGCACCAGCGTTAATACATGTAGCTACATCGTTCTGCGGTCTTTAGCATGAATTTTCAAAGCTTTTAACGACACCTCAAGTTATTCATTCGTGTTTTGGAGATTTAGAGGATTCTGTCGTATTTCGACGTTCACAACCAATTTTCGTATTATACCGGCGCTTTTTTCATTTTGGAAATAGTTCTTCATCTTCATCGCCACACGTTTTGATTCACATCTTTCCCACTCATCGACCTACAGTCAGTAGTATAGGGTATGAGATCCGGCGCACTGCTTCGCTCAGCACCGGATCCCACGCCTAGGTAGACACGAAATGGAAAATATAAAAAATAGGGAAGCACCTTAAATTTATAAAAATACAAATGTGGGAAAATACAATTACAAAATACAATTAAAAAAATGAATATGAACAAAAATGCAATGAAAAATTATAATTAAAAATGAAAAATGATTATGACCAAAATGTAATAAAAATTTATAGTTAAAAAATGAATATAGATATTTAAAAAATGGAAGATGAAAATGAAAACCCAAAAGAACCATCAGCACCTTTATATCCTTCATTATCATATGAAATGGATAAGGCAAAACATAAAGATAGAATCAGATACATGAAAGATAAAGAATCCCAATTATTATTAAGATTAGAACATTATGATAAATTAAGAAAAAGATGGACGAGAGTGAAGAATGTAACACAATGCCGCTGAAAACCCAAAAGTGATGAAAGGTGAAAACCCGACAGCTACACCATCAGATCCTTTGTATCCGATATGTAAAATCAACCATTTTTGCTCAAAATTGTTTCTTATTCAACAAAATTGACACGAAATTACATACACAATATTTCACATTTTCAACAGTAATTTACAAAATGTAAAGAAATGTCTCCTAAGCAGAAGACATTCTACTCTGTAATTAAATTTTGAAAAAGTCTCCTACCCAGGAGACATATACATTGCGATATATAGATATATATGTGTATGAATTGGAGCATTTACAAAATGTAAAGAAATGTCTCCTGGGTAGGAGACATGGAAAGAAGGTTACACTTTAGAATATCAGAACTCCATTTGGGTTTGCATGATTTCTTCAAATGTTTTTCACCGTCATCCATTTCTGATATGCGATGAAATTATTCGAAAATTGATTTTAAAGAATGTTGCAGATTCACGAGAATCGGCGATGAACGGAATGAACATCAATGAATTTATTCAAATTCAAGGAATTAACTTCGCTCATTTTTAAAGATTAAATATTAACGCACCATACTAGGACTTAGATATATTCCAGAACCATCTTTAGTTTCTTTTATTTCAATTAAATCATCAATATTATGTAGTACATTTTTAAGAACTCTTTTCCCTTTTCCCTTCATCAACTAAATTTAGTTTACTAATAAAGTTATCTACTACTCCTTGCCCCCTTGCTGCTTTCTTCAACTTTATTATGACGTTTTTGTTCTTCTAATGCTGCCTTCTCTGATTTATTTTTATTTACTGCCTGGACAATACCAGCTGTCCCACCTGCAACACTTCCTGCTGCTGCTATACCTCCTATTATTAGAGGAATTAATGGGAGAATTTCACCATTCTTTTCTTCTTGTAATTAATATTCTCTATCATTGGTTTACTTATGTAGTACTTCTTTTTGTCAACCATAATAGTTTTAGGTGTATTTTTGTCAACAATGTTACGTAGTTTTAATTCAACCGTTTTATTATTATTCACTTGCGCCATTTTGTAATAAAAAATTTATTCTAATTAGCCTATCGGACCAAAGGTCCTCAGGTTACTAACCGATAGAACTTTGTTCAGGTTACTAACCTATCCTAACCATTTTTCCATTAAGAATTTCAATTGAATATTCTACTTCTTCTAGCAATAAACCATAAGCCATCAATGATTTTGTGGAATTTGTCTTTTCAATATTAATTGTAACATCACAACCAGTCTTGATAATGTCTTCAGATTGTGCGCTTAAATCAAAACAGAAAACAGGAGATAAATTCTTCCACTCTACAGGAGTTAATTATGCTTCAACTCCAAATTCTCGACATGGATTTCTATAAGCATCATATCCTTCCATGAATTGATTATTTGTGTTATCAAATCTCAATGGATCAATAGGATAACGTGTTTGATTTAAAGAAATTTGTAAACTTCTAATTGAATTGATATGAAAAAGACTATTGTTCTTATCAAAACAAGGAGTTTCATTTTTTTGAAAAGCGAGTAAAAAATATCTTGGAGTATTCGATGTTTTTGTGAAATGCCAACTAAATCTTTGTTCAGAAAAGTTACAGAACTCGCAGTACGCTTCATAGAACTCACTGGAATTGGTTTATTAGTATTTCATCGTTTCGTAATAGTTAATTCAACTTGTTATCAATATGTTTTATCCACAATTCAAGTCTATCAATTTTTAAGTATGCTTTTTTCCAGTCATACCATAAAATATTGATTCATATATGAATTATTAATTTGAACTTTAATTGATATGATATTTTATTGTAATCTAAATACGCGAATAATGGAGACAATGACCAATCAACAGTTTGTTTACCTATGTTATTAAAATTACGTCTTTCTTTATATGCGGTATTATTTGTTTTATTCAAATGTTTTGCAATTTATTCTACATCTTTCGCAATTCCTGCTGCGTCTGGTCCAGCGTGAGTTAAATCATCTACAATAATTCCATCATAATTATCTGGAAACCATCCTTCGATTTTGATGCATTTCAGTATTTTCACCTATTGTAACAAATCGAAGTATTGAATCAATAATACCTGGTAAATCACTTACTGTTTCTGTATTTTGAGTTGCAACATCCAAACGCATTTGTGTAAATAATCTTGGAAAGAAATTGCAGGGAATTATAGATTATATCTTTTGTTACGGGAAGAACAACAACGTCGCACTACTGACATAATGAGGGTTACTTTCATTAGTAGTTTAGAACACTACCACTCATGTTACCTAAGTCAAGATACTAAATCGCTATGTACAACTATTAATTGCATATCATAACTCATGTATATACGCACATCCCCATCTTTATACACTATATAAATAATTAAAGCAATGAAGAATATGACAAGAAAATTTATTACAGTTTGCAGCATTTCTCTACAGTTTCTTGTTTTTTTACATAATTTTGCAATATTTACAAAAATTCGTGTTAAAACATTCATCCAACAAATAAGAAAATATTGCAAGAACTATTTACAGAAAATGAAGGAATATTTACTACATCATATTTACATGATTTGACAACCATTGTGTACATCAAAAATCACTCTGAAGTTTCCTGCATTTTTTTGTAATACTTGCCGACTCATCTTTTTTGTTCACTCGTTTTAGTTCATTCTTTGACAAACAATTGTACATTCGTGTGGGAATATGGTCGCTTGAAAAAAGAGCGGTTGATCACATGATTGTCAGTTGAAACAGCAACAACATGAAAAAGTGAATCAATTTGACGAATGACACTCATAAACTCATTGTACAAAATATCGGAATTAAATCGAAACACAGGAATTAAACACACTACATCCTTATATTTTGAACAAGACGACTGAATCATAAAAGTTAAAACGGTCTTGACGGGTATGCCATCCGATGTATAACCTACAAATTGTCCATTACTGAGTTCTACACGCTGAGCAGTATAGACTTTGTCGATCATCAATGTAGCAATTTTTTCTCTGTCATCCAAAAAACTTGATCTCCTTTGCAGATACTCGAGATCAATCGAACAGGTTTCAACTGCAGATCCTCTAGACAATGAACGCAGCGTAGTCATAGAGGGCAGAATGAAAATATCTCTTAATTTATTATACAAAGATGCACTTGTAATCTGCCACAAAAAAGAAAGTGCCAACGTCTTACATGAATATTTTCTGGCATTCTTTGGTACTTGACAAAGTCGTAGCTGCTCAATAACAAAATTTACTAGGTGGTACATTTCAAATTCGGGGTCATCTGATTGACTTTCACAATCTAAAAATGTTTCAAGAAAAGAAGCAGCGAGTTCTAGGTACTGAGAGCTACTGTTGTTATCTAAATGTTTTTCTGACAAATTCTTCGTATAGGCAATAACGTTACAAAGTTGAGAAATAGTTTTTACTTTATCTCCACTGAAGATATGGCGAAAGTTGGAATTCGCTAACTTTGATGACAGCACGAATACTCGCACGCTCATGCTGTCGTCGACGATCACCGTAGCTTTGTGAACAGGAGCCATAAGTTCGATGTTAGAAACACTGACGTACATAAAAATCAAACACGACTGATGATCTACCTTCACAATATTGGTGGGGAGAGGGTGACATGAAGAATCACTTAGTTTCGAACGCAGAGCATCGAGAGAATCAAACGAATCTTCCTCAATAGATTCTCTGATCAAATTCTCAATTCTATTGTTCTCAAAGGACCGTCGGGAATCAGCAGTCGAATTTGAAGATCGGGGAACAGTTGGAGATTTGGTGAAATATTTAGGACACTCTGGGAACACTGAAGGAATTGCCGTTGATTTCAATCGTTTCTTCTGAAGAATTTGCGATAATCTACTCTCCCGTCTACTTTCACGTGAGTCGGTCGACGTTGTTTCGAAGTCGTGGTCGTTGAAGTGTTGAAGAATCACACACACTGTGATTCTCATTAGGAGTAAAATCCTTTCGTGGGATAGCAGACATCCATCTTGAATGTAGAGCAGGGTCTGTTGGAAACTGAAACATTGAGCATTTCTCAATGACCTAATTTTCCTGGGCTTATAGCCACTGCGACAATTAGGAACGCAGCACAAAAACACCATCGGTTGAACGTTGTCTTTAAAATATATGTTACACGGTAATGCACGCTATGGCGAGCGAAGTTGAGAATCGGAGTCTGATAGTCAGCAAGACGAAGCAATGTCCCAGCTAACACATTTACACATAGGTAATGAAAGGTGTGAGTCACGTTATCGCATGCATTGGAACTTGGAAGGGACAGCTTCTCGCTGTATCTTTGTCATGTAAGCAGTCACTGCAGGGCGAGATGTTAACCCTCTCCCTGTCAAGGCAGATTTCGCAACATCGTGCGTTGTTCTTCCCGATACACTATCTATAATTCCCTGAGAAATTGTTTTCTAATGAAATGTTATCCGTAGCAGGTAATGGTGTTGTAAAATCAGCATCAGAATATAGAGAATATTCACAGTGTAAAAAGGAATCAGGTAAATATAAATAACTTTGTTGATTATCAACTTCAAAAATTAAATCACCTCCAGTGTTCACTCTACCTGAAGATCCGGGGTTCATAGCAACTCTTATAAAGTCATTCGACGAACGGGGATCGTCTAATCTAAATTTACTTTCGATCAGAGTTGAAATTATATTTTTTATTAGAAAAAATCAGTTTGGTACTAGAATTTTGCTATTCCAGCTCCGCTGTTTACACCATTTCCTCTCATTTCTTCAATTGTTTTGTCATCATGTTTACTCTCAGTCCTCGCTAATTTCGCAATTTTGATTTTCGTTTCCTCTGAGAGCTTTTTATCTTTTTGTAGCTCTTTAGCATCATTCCTAAGTATACGAATAGCTTCTAGTTGTTTTAATTCGTTTTGTGGCTTAACAGCATTCGATATTGCACTAGCTGTACTACCTATAGCAGCAGATGAAACCAAATCCTTAGTATTTTTAATCAAGTTAACGATACTTCCTATACCAGAAAAGATGCCAGCTCCTTCTTTTTGAATTGTTTCTACACTGTCATAATGGTACACAGGTCTCATAGATGGTTCATGTGCAATTTTTGATTTGAAGTAAAATCTTTAAGATTGTGTTTATAAATTAAAGGCATTTTTTAAGCTTAAATTTAAGTTTGTGATCAAGATTCACTTTTGTGAATGGACAACAACCGCGTGATTACTTTATTAATTTGCTTTTGCACTTTATCTATTGTGTCAAGCATCGTGTGATGCACTTTAACTTCTTTTCTATTAACTTGCATTTTCTCCTGATTCATCTTCAACACCGTTTTAAGAGCATTCAATTGAACTTTAACAACATTCAACTTTTCCTTATTTCCTTTATAATTTTTCTCTATTTCATTTTCTAAATTCGTTTTAAGGGTCTTCAATTCGCTAACCTTTTGATTAAGTGTTTTCACTTCATTTATCATTTTATTCATGAACTTCACTTGTTGTGTATTTCTGGTACTCAATTCATCAACACTTTTTTGGAATGTGGATTGCAACTGTTGTAATAATTTTTGATTCTTTTCGGTAACTTTTTCTAACTCTTCTTTCAGTTGCTTATTTTGATTTGTATTCTTTAGAATGGCAGACCTTAAAGTTATTGATAATAGGATTACAATCTTTGATTGTTCTGAAATTTTTTTATGAAGTTTTGTTATATTTGCTTCTAGTTCCTTATCTTTTTTATCAAGTTTTAATAATTTTTCTGTTAATGATTTGTCATTAAGTTTTAGCAACTTTAATTCATTCATTAGTGGAGCCAGTTCTTCTTTCAAGTCATTTATTTGTCTATCAACATATTCTTTATTTGTTAACTCAGTATTTTGTTGTGGAAGAATAGAAAGATGTAACGGACCTGTTAAAACGTCTCCAGTTTTCATGATATAGTTGTCTAGTTCTATTTCTGATTCTTGATTATTTGGAATGTAAGCACATCCTCCAACATTTGTTAACATCATTTTTTCTGTTTAAAAATATGTTATGTGAAATCTGTAATTCATCTTTTCGTAATAAAGCATTATTAAATAAACATATGAAAGTAGTACATCCAACGATACACCCAGTACACCCAGTACAACAGTTACAACCAACACATGTACAAGTGGCCTACAACCAACACATGTACAAGTACATCCAGTACAAGAGTTACATCCAGTACAACCAGTACAATAGTTACAACCAGTACAACAGTTACAACCAGTACAACCAGTACAACAGTCACAATCAGTAAAAAGAACGTGTGCTGAATGCGGAAAAAGTATAACATCTAAGAATTTTGCACGTCATCAAAAAATATGTCAATTACCAACACAACCAAAAATAAAAGATAGACAATGTTTGAATTGTAATAAATTTTTCACTGCTCAGGGTTTTACTAATCATTCTAATTCATGTATAATTAACACGCGTAAATGTACTAGCTGTCAAATTCTTAAACCCAAAACAGAATTTTGTGATAGCAAATACCAATGTAAAGAATGTTTAAAAGCACAAGTGAGATGTAATAACTGTAACAAAGTTGTAATGAAGAGAAACTTCACACGTCATGTAACAATTTGTCATGTATAATTAACTTTGTGTCCATAGTAGTCCGGAGGTCGTGACCATACATTCACTTGAATCTCTTGCCCTCTTTTAAGCCTCGGACTAGATAGAATGATAGATTGATTGATTGATTTCCGCAATAGTCCGGAGGTCAAGCCCATACAGTTACTTGTGTCTTGCTTTCATTTAAACCTCGGACAGTCCGACACTCACTTGAGTATTTTACCCTCTTTTAAGCCTTGGACTAGATAGTCCGTAGTAGTCCGGAGGTGCTACAGAGGTATAACACACTCAAAGGAGTGTCGGACTAGTCTGGAGTCTGAAGCATTTTTTCTCATATAAAAATAGGAAAAATGGAAGATTTGTATACGCCTATGCCTCAAAGTTCAGATGTTGGTCGTTCATTTGGGTTTCTACAATTTCATTGTATAAACAAGTATTATCATATGTATTATCATTTATCTTATTTATCATTTCATAAACTGGTTACGTTTCTTACAAACACAAGAACAGAAGAAGGTTACATTTTATAAAGAACAAACAAAAGACTTTAAAGGTTGGAAACATCCATCTCGTCAAAAACCTATACCAACAGGATGAACTAGACAAGAGAACCTACATTTTATTGGTTATGGTAAAACGGGAAGTGGAAAGACTACATTTATGCGTAAGTACATCCAAGAACATTTTAAAGAAGAAGATGTATATATTTTCTGTTTGCAACCTGACGAATGGGAAGGATATTCAAATGTTTATAATAGAGGAGATTTAGATATGTTAGAAGATATGGAAAGTTTGCGGGTACATATGAACAGAACTCTTTACTAATATTAGATGATGTAGCTAGTTTAGTGAAACAAAAAGACGTATCAGAAATATTTACAAAAGGCCGTCACCATCATATACGAATAGTTGTATTAGCTCATAAAGCCTGTAACGTAGATAATAAGATTAGAAAAAACGTGGAAACCTTTTATACAGCTACACAAAATAATACAGCATTCTTTGAGGATATCAAGAAAAATTATAAACTAACTTTACCTTTGGCTAAATATACACATGTTAAATATGGCATAATACGTGTACTATTATGAATCTAATACAAGTATATGATAAAGATCTAAATGTACTATTAGATACTGAACATGACTTCTATAACAATTCAACAGATTTTGATATCAGCGTTTATGCAGGTGCAAAGAATTTATCACATCATAACATAGAAGAAATAACTATCTTTTTAGAAAACGAATCACTTGAACCACTAATGATCATACCAGAAACATTTTATTTCTGCTTCGATCATTATCTGAATAATGTGTTAAGGATTAAAACACCTAAACGATTAGAAAACCGGGATGCACTAGATGCTATATGAACAGGAATTAGTGATTTCCGAGATGTATTGAGAAGTGTGAAACCTTTAGTTTATGATGCTAAGAACACTCTGGACGAAATAAAACCAATATTGAATGAGTTGAATAAGTTTAACTAATATGAAATCTAAATTTATAATTAAAAAGTAAATAAAATTGTGTCTATACATGATGACTATAGTCAGTATATAATCAAGCACGTACCAGTTTTAAAAGATTATCGTCATCCTACAAACCCTGTCAATTCGAAGACAGAAGTTAGATTTCATTATCATCATAAATACGTAGCGTTCGTTACAGATTATAAAACAAAACATGGTATCAAACCGTGTGTTAAATCAAGCACCTTTCCTCTGTGTTAACGAAGTTTCAGAGTATTTCTAGCATACAAAAATTTATGGTGGTTGGTTAAGAAAGAAAATTTAACAAAGCATGAATTAGAAACATTACTTCAACTAGATATTCCTGTGTATATGTAAAAACATAATTTTTTCTTTTAAAGAATATGAATGGTGAAATGTCTCTCGGATTAACGTCTAGGATTGATGAATTAATCAAGAAACAAATTGCTGAGTTTGATGCACAAATTAAACGTAGTAAACGTTTTAAAAAACAGAAACGTACTAGGCGTAGTATTAAACGCAATATTAAAAAACAGAACCGTAGAACAAAAGAAACATCAGGAACACCAATTACTGATATATTCTCTGATGATAGGCTTGCTGATGATCTATTGAAACTGTTTAATCCGAACGAAATTAGGTATGGAAATGAACTTTTTACTAATGTAGTAAATGATATACGTCAGCTTTTACGAAATGGGAAAGTTTTAAATTTATTTGGTGTTATGATTAAAGAAGATGAAAGCACAATAGAAAACTTTAAACGCTACATTTTATAATAAAAATTCATTTGAAACATGGTTTTCTAATCTAGAAGAGAAATCCGATGCTAACGAATGGGTTTTTACAGGTAGTATCAAATACGAAGATTTTGGAATGAAGCTAGTACAAAGATCACATAGAGGTGCTGGTATTAACATGAAATATAGAATCAAAGAATACATCGGACAATATTGCTACATTCCTTCTGAAGATTTCTGCTTTATAGAATGTTACAACGCCTTACGTGGTTTCAATCAAGAACAAGCTAAAATTATGTTCGAGATGTTTAATGATTTTTTATATAAAGAGAAAGCTACATCTAGAACAGGAGTAATGTCAAACTGCAAATTTTCTCAATTTAATAAATACTTTGGAGAATGTGTTCAGTATTGCAGCCCTACTAATCGTCATTTAAATCCTAGAGGTATTACAACGGCTCATAATTACGTTTATTACAATTATTCTCACGAAAGTTCAGCAATAGGTCACTATTGTTTAATCAATAAATTCCATAAAGCAGAAGCTATTAGAGAAATTGAAAATAATTTCAAACCAATATATAAAACAGTTACTGACGAAAATCTAACAACACTTCCGTATAAAACCATAACAAAGAAACCAATTGACTATGGTTCAACATATATATGGGATCTTGAAACATATCCAGATCCTCGCTGCCCAACAGCACATCCTATTGCTTATACTTTAGGGGCTATCATAATATATTCATGCGTTGCTTACCGAAGCGAAAATTGGAAGAAGCAGACCCAAGCAACCATGAAAGTGTTCTACACGTGCTGCGCACGTGTCTCATGAACGTGTCCGACACGTCGAAAGTGTCGCGTCAGAGCACGTTCTAAACACGTGGTGGGAAAGTGTATGCCACGTTCAGTTATCACGTTCAAAAAGTTTTCCCCATGTGCGGAACACGTCAAAAAGCCACGTTAGTCAAATTTAGCACTAGCCCCCTACCGGCTTACATTTTATTACTATCTCTTATTTCTACCCCATTCTAGGTCAATTATGAAATTATTCAATGTACTAGTGCCTCTCATTTCTGTCAAAGTTATCAAATTAGTGAATATAGCCTACTTGTTAAACATTTATCCTCAATCAAAAATGAATTCCGCACTTCTCATCAACCTTGTCACCTCTAATTCGCATTATAAAACTACTAATTGCAGTTTACAATTATGGCTTTATTCGCGGTCACCAATTCTTAGCCCTGCAAGCATTTAACATTTACATAAAAAATAAAAAAGACATTGTTGTTCAACGTCATACTGCCACGAAATGTTCCAAGGATTTGCAGCTTTTCATAGCATCGTACTGCATAACCATAACATTCGGAGACAGTGAAAAAAATGTGCAAGAAATCACTCACCTCTCAGAAACAAGTCCAGGCCTACACAGTGATCAAAAGATTCTCCCTCGCCATATGGACGAACTCGTTGAATTGATTTGGTTAAATCCAGTCATATTTTCAGTATTGATTCTTGTGGGGCAGCGATTCTTGTCTGAAATACACAATAAAGATATTGTTTTGTACGCAAAAAACATAAGTTTGCAAAACATCTTTCGAATGGCACAATTCGTTGACATTCATGGTATATTGTAAAAAACAATTCACATTATTAAAACATTTACAGAAAATTTCAGAAAGTCTTCGTCTTAGATAATGAAACAGAGTTTTAAACAGATGATGGGACAATTCATAGACACATGGATTTGTACCCAATTTGCATGATGACTTACATGGCACACAAGTAATCCACATGCTGCCGACTGGTTCAAATTATACTCATGTGACAATTTGTAGGATATAAAAAATAGATTTTCGACAAATGGATGCACACATAATCATGACATGCTGCATGCATAAGTCCAAAAATGCTAAGAATTGTGTACACGCACGTATATATAACAGTAGTCTCAGCAATAATTATTAAATTATTCCCGCGACTGGTGATCAATGTCATTTATCACAGAATATTCCAAGATTACAAAACATTCGGAGTATGTCAGCCTCTAATTATGGTAAATTATCTTAAGCGTGAGGAAGCAATCTTACCCGGATAGAATTCAAGGGAGAGGAAATTCGCAGCAAATTAATTGATATCAGATGACGTTATCGTTATATTGGCGACAAAATCATATTTCTTTTATTTTTTGCGATTTCATGAAGCTTCAAACTTTAAATAATACAATTTCGTGAAAATATAACTAGTACAGCATAATGTAGTTAATCACTTAAACTTTTAAAGGAGCATAAACATCTCACCTGCAAGCTTTGGCAATTGATGATATTAATCATCCAAAAACATTTTGTGGTCAGAATGCATCAAACTATTGTCTTGTCCTATCACGAGATGACACTCAATGACCCTAGTTTTCAGCGACGAATGTAGAAGATAAAGTCAAGTCACTAAATGAGGTGAACCAATTCACAATATATTTTGTAAGATGATAACGACAAAAGCTTAGTTGGTGACTTGAAAATACAAAATAAATGATCTGTAAATTGATTGTGGAGGTCGAATGTGGTTCGCGGATTTGAGTTCCTCTAAATGTCCAAATAAAAGACGCTGATCAAGGCGTCGTTCAAGAAAATTTGGTCTAAGTCGTTGACGTTTCACTAAAACCGTAATGCTAGACATGAATCACGTTCGATGCTCAGAGTAGCCAGGAATGAAATGAAGACCGTTTGCACGTTTCCTTTCTCGCTGTCATGTGATTATCGATGCTAACGCGTCGATTGAAGGTCAGTCGCTCAGGCGGTAGTGGGGAAATAATCTGCGCGCAGTTCTCCTCTATTCGGAAATGAAATGCGATGGGCATACAATGACCGCTTTATCTTAACGCTGCGTAAACCATCGAAAGACGACTCAGTCCATGCATCGAATAAGCACAGCCGTAAAAAAGCCTTATTGTATGATAATATCAAAATGCTGTAATTATAATATATTCCAAATGCAGTCACAAAATTGTGATTCTTCAGATGCCAAGTATGAATCCTATTAATTTAAGGGATGCATGGGTAGAAATTAATGATGAATTTTTACTTTATCGTACTTTCGAAGAAGCATCAATTCAAAAACAAATCATGAGAGAGAGAGAGCATGAAGCAAAGCTAGATTCAGAGACGTGAGGCGAGAAAAAAAATGAAGGAGAAAGATGAAGTTGAGAATTGAAGAGAATTTATCAAGGAATAAGAAATAGAAGTAGAAAAAGGAGTGATGAGGAAAGAGAAGAATAAGAGGAAGATAGAGGTGAGAAATAAGGAAACAGAGAAGAGAAGGAAGAAAATCAGGAGAAATCAAGAGAGAGAGAGAGAGAAAGAAAAGAAAACTGAGAGAGAAGAAAAATGAGGAGGAAGAGAAGAGGATGAAAAAAGAAGAGAAATAATGACAGAGAAAAAGTATCAAGAGAAGCGAGGAGAGAGACAAAGTGATGGAATGAGCGAGATAAAAGAGATTGGAAATGAAAAGCTAGTCTCAAATTTAGTGCAATTAAAGTGGAAATGATTCGAACGTCATAATTTCATAATTCATCGCAGTTCTGGCTCGCATGTGTTTGGTCGCACGGATGTACATGGACGGTCATTCTGACGTCTTTGATGGGAGGTCACTGACATCCCGCTCTGGTCATAGACATCTCATGGTGACATCAATATAGGACGACACAATGACGTCATATATGTTTGCTGGGCACTTTCTTAAAAAATTGTGTTAATGGCAAGTGCACGACACGTGCGAGACGTGTTGCGAATTCACCAAAAATTGTGTGTTTTGACAACGTGTCACACACGTGGCCATCACGTCACGAATTCACTAAAAAATTGCCTGTTTTGACAACGTGTCACACACGTGGCCATCACGTCACGAATTCACCAAAAAATTGCGTGTTTTGACAACGTGTCACACACGTTGTCAACACGTAATGAATCCCCGGCCACGTTCGGAACGTGGCGGCCACGTTCTCTACACGTTTTGTGTTGCTTGGGGACGCACGATTGTTACGCGATATGATTAAAATAAAAAGTAGTAAGGATAAACATGTAATTAAAGAACTTGAGAAACAGATAAGTGAATACAATAACTTACCTGAACAAGACCTTAACAAACTTCAACGTTGTGTGAAAATCTTTATTAGAAAACAAGACGAATGCCCAATACATCAATTTTTCAAAAACCTTGGATCTTTTAATTATCCGAAAATAACTTTAATAGCGTACAGTTCATCAGGATTCGATGCATATTTTCCGATAAGATCTAATTTTAAATTAACTAAACCACCGCTTAAAACATCAAGAGGAATACTCACTGCTTCTTTACAAAATCCTTATACAACTGAAAGTGTTAGTAAACGTTCTTCTAGATCTAAGAATCTAGGCGTCTCTACAAAAAGTAACATGAAAACCCCATCGAGGCAAAAGTCATCAAGCAAACCTTCACAAACTATTGTAGTGAAATGTAGCTATCAACACGTGAAAACGAGTCTTTTCAAATGGTGCGAGAATTTTAAAATCCCCACCAATATGTGTAAATTAAATTATGAAATTGGAGAAATTACACATGACAATTATCAAGAAAAAGAACATGAGTGGAAACCGTATTTAATTAACGATGTTCTTTCATTAGCATTTTGTATCTACAAGTATAATAATGTTATGCAAGAATTAATTGGTGAAGATATGACTACTAATTTAACATCCTCCGCTTTAACATTTAACGGTTGGATGAAGAACGCACAAGAGGACAATACACTTATGCATTCTCATAATGATTTATGGGCTAGAAACTATGTTAGAAAATCTGTTAAAGGTGGAAGAGTGTCGGCAAATATAAGACATTACATATCTCCATTTTGTAACATCTTAATAGCAATATTACAACGCTATTTACCTGGTAATAATTTAATAGAGTTAATGAAAGAGTATAATCAGTTGCAAGACAAAAATGCTCTTTGTAAAGAAATTGAACATAAACTACTCGAACAACGAAATGAATTCTTAATGGCTTTTGATGCAACATCTTTATATCCATCAGCTATGTATGACGCACATTCAGAATATCCTAAAGCTGAATCAGCTAGAAAATTTAGACAAGAAGTAGAACAAGAAATATTATATCAATTTAATACTCAATCATTTCGTCCTAAAACAGGAATATTCACAGTTGTGTTTTATTATCCTGATGATATGTTTTTCCAACCAGTTCCTGCGAAAGATAAGGCAAAAAATGAAAACAATTGCAATCAAGAAGTAATAAAGTTTAGGAATGGAATATGTTATGATGTATTAACTTCTGTAGACATACATGAAATTGTTAGATGTGGTGGAAAAATATTATCTATTACAGATGGTATAATTTATGAAGAAAATTATCACGTTTCACCATTTCGAAAATATATTGAAAAACTTTTTAATTTGAGAAAAAAATATAAAACAGAAGGACACACTGTAGGCGATGAGTTAATTAAATTATTAATGAATTCGCTATATGGAAAAACCGTACAAAAAGACATAACCACTAAACATCATTTATGGAATGAAAGTACATTGAGAAAAAATTTCACTCAAGAAGTAAAAGATTTTGAAAAAGTAAATGATGAACAATTCTTAGTGAAAGTAGAAATGGAAGATGATGAATTTCTTAAAGCTAATATTATAGACACTGGAAAGACATCATTCATGCCATCACATTTAGGTTGTTTTATTCTTGCTCACTCTAGACGGATCATGAACAACTTTATTTTAGAAATTAATAGTTTTAAAGAAAAACACATACATTACACAGATACTGATAGTATATACATTTCTAATGAACTCTTCAATAAATTAGATGCTGCTGCATATGTTTGTGGGGGATTGTGTAAAGGGAAAAATGATTATGGGGATGGCAGAATTATATTTGCAATGTTTATTGCACCTAAAATAAAATATTGTATTACTGTAGATGAACAAGGAAGACTTAGTGAAAAGAAAACATTTAAAGGATATTCACAAGATAAAGTAAAAGTAGAAGATTTTATACAATTATACCATGGCAAAACATTGACGACAATGGTTGATAAACCATGGAAAAAATCTTTAGAAACTGGCATTAGTATTCCTGATAAAAATAATAACACTGAAGAAAAGTTTTTCTGGTCAAATAAATATTCTTAAACGTCAAGCACCTGATGCAAATGGTATTATGCTACCTTATAATATAATTGAATGCACTGATATCTTAATGGCTTTTGATGCAACATCTTTATATCCATCAGCTATGTATGACGCACATTCAGAATATCCTAAAGCTGTTTTGTTTTCAAAATTGTTTTCAGTCGTTGTTGGGTAACCAGTCGGTGTTGGATAACCAGTCGGTGTTGGGTAACCAGTCGGTGTTGGGTAACCAGTCGGTGTTAGGTAACCAGTCGGTGTTGAAAGCGATGCCATTAAGTCTTCTAATTGTTTATAACGTTTAAGAGTTTTTACTGCACCAACTTTATGGAACATAGTTTTATATCTCAATAGAACATCAGCATCATAATTATTTAAATCCGCTCCATTTAATAAATCCACGAAATTTCTGTCTAAACTAAAAGCTGATTTGTCTGGTGAAAAAATTAAACCTCGAGAAGGATCTGGAAATACTTCTTTTTGACCGAGATAAAATCTAGGTGTTAATTTTCCATCTATAAATGAAATAGAATGCCTAAATTGCATAGATTTTGGTAATTTTAGATTTATATTTTCTTCTAGCAAACCAAAATCATCTAATATAGTTTTCTGCACTGGAAATCAGATCAATTTGTTTATCATGATTTGTTAGTTCTTTATTAATATCATATTTAACTTGTTCAACTAATTGTATTTTTTTCTTTCATATTAGATTGAGCGCCAACTTGCAACATTCGATATTGTCTACGTTTTTCTTTCATAATATTTTTCTGTTTTATGAATTCTTCTAGTTGTTTTATTTTTGCCTCATTTGTCTCATTTGTATTCATTATTTTATAATATAATATTTGAATTTTGTGGTAGCATAGAGATACAGCAAAAACATTTTACTGAACAACTTATTTTTGTTCTAATGTTTTGTTTAATAAAGTTTTTATTTCTTCTAAAAAAACATCATTATTATCTTTGCCTTGAGAAAACTTGTTTGGTATTTTAGTTGCTTCTCTAGCTTTACGATTCTCATTGTAAATCGAAAATATACATTTACTTTACTTTTACTTTAGCTAGCTATTTGATCAAATTTTTCAATCTCATCTAACGTAATAACATTATCATCACACACTCTTTGGAAATAATAATGTAGTTGATCATAAACTTCTTTAATATGTAAATGCTTCTTATTTAATGATTTACGTCTCTTATTTATTAAAAATTTATCTATCATTGTTGCGAGTGAAGTTGTAAAAACACCTGTACCTGTTAAAGCTGTAGCAACAACAGGAATTGTAAGAACGCCAGAAGAAATGACAATAGTCAGAGCGCCTAAAGAAAATGTTAACAATACTCCAATACCTTGTGTTACATTCTTCACTCTCGTCCATCTTTTTCTTAATCTATCATAATGTTCTAATCTTAATAATAATTGGGATTCTTTATCTTTCATGTATCTGACTCTATCTTTATGTTTTGCTTTATCCATTTCATATGATGATTTTTTAAATATAAATTTTTATCCATATTCATTTTTTAATTATAGATTTTTATTACATTTTGGTCATAATCATTTTTCATTTTTAATTATAAATTTTTATTGCATTTTTGTTCATATTCATTTTTTTAATTGTATTTTGTAATTGTATTTTCCCCCATTTGTATTTTTATAAATTTAAGGTGCTTCCCTATTTTTTATATTTTCCATTTCGTATCTACCTAGGCGTAGGATCCGGTGCTGAGCGAAGCGGTGCGCCGTATCTCATACCCTATACTACTATAGTCTCTCCATCTTCGCTGAAAACCATTAAGTTGATTTGATTGATATTATTGCCGAAAAATCATTTGAAGTGATTTCAAAATGTGATCAAATATTAGACCTACATCGCTGCAGTCAAATAATCGAATAAAGCAAGGTGAATCTCCGAAGGAGGATTGGAAAACATGGAAATTATAATGTGAGTTTTTTTAAGGATGTTCACTGGTCAATTGCGTCATACTACAATTAGATTTGCGTAATAATAATACGGGCCCTTGGTACTATAGACGAGATAGGACCAAAAATGTGCGAAGCGCCCTCCAATGTAAAGCTATGTTGTACAGAGGGCCCTCCTAGGTTTTTTCGATATCTATGGTAGATACAAACTCTATATTTCACATGCATATGTAGGAGGGGGTCACCTACCTACATGCATGTTTTCTCGTCAAAATGTCCAATGCTTCATTTTACAGAGCAGTGAGAGCAAAAATTTCTATAATTTTTGCGATAGGGCACTCTGTACAGGTTTAAGAAATTTCTAGAATTATTTTTGTAATTATAGGGCGTCCTGTACAATACAAGTTGCCTATCCATGTGTACCATGCGCCCTTGTTTTCCAAAAAACTTTAAAAAGTTTTATAGTCTTCTTGTAATGTTTACATTGAATACTGAACAGACGGAATTAGCGAGATTCCATTTCAGGATGTCATTCATTTAGTTAGCTTCCTAACTACTATTTCAAGCCATTGTTAAACGATATCTCATTGGTCCACGCGGCTCTACAAAAATAGCTCAATTCTTGGAATTCTTGACAACCTGTTACTTGGAAGATATCATTTCTTTTGACAATGGCTGCTGATTGTGACGATAACTTCAGTGACTGGGACGAGTTTATGTCCCAAGTGGAAAATATTGATCTGATTGCTTCGCAACAGCCTTATACGAGCACTGCGACGGAACTACAGCCATGTACGAGTACTGCGACGGAACTACAGCCATGTACGAGTACTGCGTCGGAACTACAGCCATGTACGTCTATTAATACAAAGACCGCTGTAAGTGGACATAAACGAAGAGGCCGAAGTACCAAACGCCGTGATGCTCGTGAATATAATCGCCAGAGGGATTTAGTGAAATGCATTCTTTGTAAAGTTAATGTCAGGAAGATACGCAACCATTTGCAAGCAAACCGAATTCACGGTGAGATCAATTTCTCTGAAAGAAAACTAATTCTGTCCTATTATCGAACAAATCACTGTCAGAAAGTGTTTTACTGTTCCCAGTGCAACTTACGCTTTACTAATCCTAGAAGGCATATTAAAAGTCACTCTCTTGTTCAGATCTCAAACCCAAAGTCATTTGATTATTTTCCGACGCATTTGAAAGAATTAGCTGAATTTGAGTTGTTGACTTGTAGTCGAGCGAGGGAATTAGTCGAGAGCTTCACTGATCACAGGGTGAATATTTTGTTGATGTCTGGTGTAAACGAAGATTCGGCAAAAAACAAGTATTCAAAACAGCTTTCAAAATTCCTTGAGCATGTTTTCACTTCGAGTCGATCTTTGAAGAATCCACATGTTCTCTCAAAATTGATGAGGGACTTTAGAGCTATCACAGTCTACAAACCTGTTTCTCTGGTACTCTTTTTGGACCATCTTATAGCTTTTATAAAACATGTTGATAGCTATCATAACTTGAGTGAGATTTCATCAACCCGTTGGTTGAATATTATTAAGGAAGTGAAAACAGGCTTCAACAAAAGTGCCAAGCGCATGAAAAAAACAGACCAAGATTCTATGTTTGCCAAAGTGCCCCCGGCGAAAGTCCTTTCAAATGTGCTTAATGATTGCAAAAACATATTATCTGATGAGTCTTCAAGATTGAGCTACGGCGATCGAAAGGCATTGAATTTTTTTATTCTGCGGAGCAGAATGAATTGCCGTCCAGGGCCCTTGTTGAATTTGAAAACAAGTGACTTCAAACTTCTGAGCCAGAATGTTCCCGTGGTTTGTAAAAATCACAAAACTGATTACAGATATAATGTGAGGATTCTTATCAAAGAGGACCAAGTCAAGTGGATGACAGACATGCAGACTGCATACGAAAAAAAGTTTAAAAGCAAACCGGATTTATTGTTCAGAAATTCAAAAGGAAGTGTCGATTCAGCAATCGCAGCATCTATAAACATTGCCATTCGAAAACATAACCTGATCCCAAATGATTCACACTACGATTTCTCGCCTACAAGTGTAATAAAATCATGGGATAGCATAATAGCAATCAAAAAGCAAAAAATTCCTCAGACAATACTCAAAGCACATTACGAACAAACAGCACACAGCGAAAAGACCGCGGAAGAAAATTATGTCAAAAGTTCATCCGAATCTGATTTTCTTAAGTTGACATACTTTTACTCTCAGTTACTAGAGGATGATGGCGAAAATTGTGATGTGAATGTTGTTGAGACTGAAGTTGAGGGTGACCAGAGAGAAGTTGAAGGTGAGCAGATAGCTACAAGGATGATGTGAGCAAAAGTAAAAAATGCATCGGAAAAAAGAGAGTTCTGAACAAGAAAGCTCCGAGTAAGATAATTTTGAAAGCAAAAGTTCCGAACAAGAAGTTCCAAAAAAAACTGTAAGATTTCAAGATGTGTCTCAGAGAATTCTACCTAAGCGAAAGTGTAGAAGAAATGTTTGCTACGGAGAAGATGAAGACATCGAATGATTCTCAAGCTCCTATTGCTTTTGAACTTAAATGCATGGCAATACACCACCAGTGCGTACATGAATATTTTGAAAAACTTTTTTGTTATATGTGTTTGTTTATGGTTCAATTATACATTATTATCTGCTACGGACTTTCTATTTGAATCTTTATGGGTTATTAAGGGGTTATTTATGGGGAAATATTATGGGTTATTATAAGTGAACATAATATGTACATGTAGGTCAGTCTATGAAAGCTTTGTAAGTCTAAAGCTTATGGATAGAAATAATCATATTCTGAAAATGGGGAAATTGGCTACATATAACATCTAATAAGCAACGCAAAATCTATGCGATTTGGCATACAAGGCAATCTAAAATATATTCTGTTTTCTGACATTTATTCGATCGTGTTAATATCTAAAATATGTACAATCAATGATGAAGTTGAAACGGACTTCGCACTTTCTATTGGTTTCCATAATGCGGGCGATTGGTACAAAAATGTACCAAGCGCCCTATTTTCGATTTTTGAAATTTAAATATTTTGCATATCTTTGATGTGGGTCAGAATGCAATTTTGATAAGGTTTGTGATAATGGGTATAGCTTTGTCAAAGTCAAGAAAATAAATTTGAAAAATAGTGTACAGATCGCCCTATTTTCTCAAATTCTGTACAGAGCGCCCGAGTTGTCAAAAACGCCCGCTTTACTGCTATTTTCTACCAAGCGCCCGACTTTCGAACTATCGTGTGTACCAAGCGCCCGTATTATTATAATAATTTTAAAAATCAGACAACTACAATTTATGATATTCACTTTTCATACATGTAACATGTAATTCGTGTATTCGCTATAGCTCGCAAATGTGGTAATCGGAAAAAATATTTCTGTCCATCTATTGTATCTTCTGAAGTATTTTTACATTTATCGTTAAATTTTTCACTTAAGAAATTTTTTACCATAATTTGTGTACCGGAATTATGTAACAGAGTATGTAATTGAATTACTAGAATTTGTGTACAGTATATTAAAAAATCTCTTAAATAATAAATTTTAGCGATAAATTTAAAAATACTTCGGAAGATACAATAGATGGACAAAAATGTTTTTTCCGATTACTGCATTTGCAAACTATATCGACAAAATATAGACGTAAAATATAAAAAAAACTTTTTCGAATGTTGGATTTGAACGTAAATGTCGTCTTTCAAACTCCAAAAGCCAGTATGCTTAAATCTAAAAGATGAAATACTAAAGTAGTTGAAATCATGTCTTTTGCATCAATTCACATGTCAGGTTGATCCTGATGCCCAATAGGCAAAAAGACGATTTCATCAACGAATAAGTGAATACATAAAATGTAACACGGCAGTAAGCACTCACTTAAGTAGATGTACTGCATGCAGCAATAGAATACACAATTGCTTTGAAGTTGAATATCAAGGTAGAAATAACTCAGAATTCTATTAGAATCATTGAAGCTATCAAAATAAATGAAAAATTACCTACATTGAATAGAGCATTAGGATATAGCGGAAAATCAGTATTTCTAAAAATCTTTTATTAAAATTACAGTAGAATACACGAATTACGCGTTACATGTATGAGAAGTAAATATCATAAATTGCTATTGTTTGATTGTTAAAATTATATGCATACAATTGTAGTATGACGCAATTGACCAGTGAACAGACCCTTAAGTACAGTATTTTTTAATGAAAGTAATTCACTTTACATGTATAATATGAGTTTCATTGATTCTTTCATTTTTAAGTACTGTTCAAAACCTTAAATTCGGTAGCTTTGAATCCTGATGGATGCTTTGATACATCCACCGGACTCAAAATTACACTTGCTTGAGGTTCGATCGGCATTTCCATTATTTCTCATTGGTTGTAAAGTATCATGAAAATTAGTGCTTATCTGAGTGCATTGAAAGTTCGAGACCATCACTCTCTCGTCCTCTGGTGGAATTTAAAAGAACGCTACTTGAATGCATCCGTAATAACTATTATACCTGATGTTACTATTTATATATTATGAATTTATTAACTATTATATATAATAAAATACAATTATCATAATATGGATATTATTGAGTTGTCTCAATGCTGCAGGTTTTCATGCAAGATTTGTCGTTGGCATATTAATGGCATTTAGGGCGACAGTTTGATGGCGCTATGTCGATGCAACGTCATTGGCCCGACATCGACGAATCAGGAACCATAACTGTGTCGACCCAATGTCGACGCGACGTTGCTGGCCCAGCAACGTTTTTTTCACAGGGGTGATTGAATAGCAATGCTTTTACTTATGGCTCGGCTCTCACTGTCATACGAAACTAGGTCTTCTAAGAAATAGGAGTTCAATTTAGGGCTGTGAGATAAGTTACCGCGCGGTAAGTTACCTAATAAATTCCCGGGTAATTTATTTTATAAATTACCGGGCAATTTATTCTTATATTTATGTCTTCTCTGAAAATAATTGTAATACGTTATGCTGAAATAAAACAATTCAAAATGAACTCGGCTGAATTTTTGCTTTAATGCAAGTGTAATTTTGCATCATAAGTAACTATGGTTTCAGAGAAAATTGATTTTACGTTTTTAATGATCTGGGTTATAAATTACCGTCTCCTATAAAATACTGTTAAATCATTATCTCAGAAAATTATCAAGATATATAAATTTCATTTCGGTATCCTTTTCCCAAGCGTGTTCCGGAAATTCTAAGGCCGATAGCGCCGGAGGTGTTTTCATACATGGAAGCTTCAATGATTCAAACTCTACGCCTATCATTTATTTCTGATGAAGAGAAAAAATGTGTGCAATCATTCATCGAGAATCGCCGAAAATTCTGCATTTCCGGGCAACACTATGCAGCAAACCTTCTGGACCCCAGGTTCAGGGGTAGAACTCTAGCGGAACAGCAGTTGGTTCTTGCTGAAGATACAATCTTCGAAATTGCACAGAAAACGAAACTCTCAACGACATCTGTATCTAAGGATCTGCTTGAATATAGAACAAGATCGGGTGCTTTGTTCAATTCATCCCGCATGATTTGGAAAGTCGACTACGACACGGATCCGATTAAATGGTGGCAATGCTATGGGAATACGCGACAGCTGAATGTAGCCGTCGTTCTTCTTTCGATGTCGGCCACAACTGCTGCGGTTGAGAGAGCAAATAAGGAATTCAGCCTTCAAAAAACGAAACTCAGGAACTACTTGACTGACGAAAAAGCAAGTATTCTGACGTCTGTTGCTTACAACCATAAAATAAAAAGTCGACTTGAAGAAGGAACCGGTCAGAAGAAGAGCAAGTGTCATCTTATTTTCAAAAAAATGAAGATTATGACCCGAATCATTTGCTCAAAGTTGGTGGTGCCGTGCAGGATTCCTCTGATAGTGACGATGACGAAGACCTCATGGAAATAGACGAAGTGGATGATGACCAGTTTTTGCAGTCCGAGAGGAAAACCATCCCTTTGAATATTCCTCTAAAGGTCGGGACTTTTGTGGCAGCACGAATCCTCGTTGAAAGCAGGGGAAATCATGGTTTGAAGTACAAGGTATTCATTGGAAAGATAACGGCAATGTTGGAAGAAGATGATTTCACTGTGTCTTTCCTCAAAGTGAATAAATTCGGTGCATACACATTTCCAGAGGTTGTCGATGTGTCAACTGTTGATCGAAAGGATCTATGTGCCATTTCAGCACCAGATATTGGAAGACGCGGTGACTTCTCATTTCCAACTGAAGAAATAGAGCGTATTGCTCTTCGTTTATCTTCTTAACACTAGGATGGCTGAAAAGTCGAAATCGACTTTTCGCTGACTAATGCTAAAAATTCTCAGTATTTCCAAATATGATCTATGATCCTAACACATATATAAATTAATAATTTTAGTCAAAGTACTTTGGGCTATTTGCACTTTCCTTGTAATTATTGTTGTTGCGCAATGCCGTGACTCTGACTATATACCTAGATTGGCGAAAAAGTCGATGTCGACTGCACCAATGATATGTATTCGTCAAACGATATTATTGACTCCCTATTGACACAATCTATGACCCTTTGGTTCTTTCTGTCCGCATGAGACAGAATAAGATTCTGCTTAGCAGCTTGATATCACTTCAGCGCGTCAATAGAGGTCGGATTGTCAGATATCTATGTTCTCTGTAGGGAGTGAACAACAGCATTGATATCTGATCTCTGTGAGCGTGTCATGCTAGCGAAGCACACTGCGATTTCATTCTGACTGTTGTGCTTGTCATGGCCACGAGTTCTGGGCGGAGGCGGCTTGCCGCAGTGGATGTAGCCGAAATGGTAGTTGACTCGGGGAGTGAAATATCAGATAATGAAGACGAACCATCAGTTCCACAATCTTATGAGTCAAGTGAAGAAGATTTCGTGTCCGAAGATGAAGATTTTGATGCAGCTACAAGGGAAGACAGCCTTATTGGACGGGATGGTACTAAGTGGACTAGAATGACGAGATCTCTCAACGTCGGTCGCATCTCTGCGCATAATGTGTTTAGTGCCCATCCTGGTGTACCGACGGCGTGTAGGCATCAAGCTGCGAAATCAGAGTATCAGGCCTGGAAGCTGATTATCAATGAATCTATCCTACGAAAAGTTCTGCAACATGCTGTCGAGGAGGGTCAACGATGTGACACTAATTTCCTGCTTGATTTATGTGAATTAGAAGCTTTTATAAGCTTGACTTACCTACGTGGTGTCTATGGAAGGAATCATCCACTTGATTTTCTATATAATCGATATTACGGCCCTAATGTTTCCATCAAACTATGGCGCGCGATAGATATAAGCAAATTCTCCGATATCTTCGTTTTGATGACAAGCCCAACAGAAGACCAAGAAGTGCTGATAAATTCGCTCCAATTCGTGAAGTATTTGATTTATTCTCCGGAAATTGCCAATCATCTTACATTCCGGAATATTCATTGACTTTGGATGAGCAGGTCCTGCCGCTGAAAACTCGTTGTGGTTTCATTGGTTTTATGCCCAATAAGCCTGATAAAGATGGCATTAAATTTTGGATTTTGTGCGAAGTCAACTCGAAGTATGTTGTACACATAATACCTTATTTGGGTGCTCAAGAGAAGGCCGAACGATGTGATTTACCTTTGGCAGAGCATGTTATTATGAAGATTTCGCAGCCAATCATTGGAAAAGGTTACAACATCACCATGGATAACTTTTTTACGTCACTCACTGCTGCAGTAAAGCTAAAGGAGAAAAGGACGACAATTGTGGGCACAATTCGAAAAGATAAAAGAGAGTTGAGTAGTGAAATGGTTTCTGTGAAGAAAAATCTGCCCTTCAATAGTGAGTTCTTCTACGATGAAGCTTCTGGCACTACATTTGTGAATTACCAATGTAAAAAGGGCAAAAACTTATGTCTATTGTCTACGATGCATTCATCTCCCACAATTGATGCCACCACAGAGAAGAAAAAGCCCGCCATCATTCTTTCATACAACAAGGATAAAGTCGGTGTTGACTGCTTTGACATGTCTAAACAGCTTTCTACTCATAGTCCTTGTTTCCGGTGGCCTGTTGCAGTGTGGAACAATATGCTAGATATCGCAGCCGTAAATGCTTGGATTGTCTTCAAGAAAGTGACCGGTGAGGCTATTTCTCGACGTCAGTTCATCTTGAATCTGTGCCAGCAGCTGTCGGAGGACTATCGTCAAAAGAGGCAACAAAGACCTTCGTGTGCTTTAGATATTCCAGATGATGTGATGCCTCACAGACGTCAATGTCAATCTACTAGAGAATGCAAAAATATGACAGTCACAATTTGCAAAGTCTGTTTGAAACCTACGTGTGGCTCCTGCAGCAAGACCAATTTAAATCGAATTACCATCTGTACATGCAAAAACTGCTAGTTTTTTTCAATTTTCTAATTGACATGGTGCGCGGTCTTTGCCACACTTGATTTCTTTTGTCAAATACAAAAATGTTTCAGATCAATTTTCTTTTTATTCCTATGTTATTTGGGGAAATTTGCTTCAAACTTAGTAAAGAGAAACCGACATATAATAATGCACTTCAAATGGTACGAAATACATAGGAAACGTGATGTAGTAGGCCTAAAGTAGGCCCATCACAGGAATATTGATCTCAGTACATTGCAGTGACAACAGAAAACAGTCAAATTTGGAAAAAGCATGTGCTTGCAGGTAGTGGACCCAAGCTACGTTGATTTGGAGGTAAAATAATGCGAAAAGTCGCTTTCGACTTCTCCGCCGTCCTAGGTATATAAATCTTCAGCCATCCTAGTGTTAATTCAGTGCTCTTACTGCATGGCTACTATTTGTGGCAATCACTGATCATGTTTAGTCTTATTTTTTAGTATTTTGTCCTCCTTAAATTTTCTCAGTACCGGTAGGCTACATGTAATTTCCGCAATTGTTCATAGTCAGCTTCACCGCAAAAGTTCAATTTTCTGTAATATGCACATACTCAAATTCATTATTAAGTTATTGCCATCTATCAACGAGTAGATTAAGAAAATATTGTGTGTACCTGATAAATATTTACTATATATTATTCATTTACAAAATATCCTAAACATGAAATAATAGGAAAGAAAGACTTATCACCTAGCAAGGTTACACACTTTTCGTATATATTGGGAATCAAAACTCAAAACATAAAAATTCTTGAGCATCATCTTAAAGCGTTCTAAATTCTCTTAGTCCGATCAGTCAAATATCTGTTCCTATCATTCTTCTGTCAGTTTTAGGCCCTATCTGTTCTTCGATTAGCGTGTTCAGTGTAAACACACGGAACGAAATATAGTAAGTGGTAGGCTAATAATTGATGCAATAATAATCCTAATGCAACATCTTGATATGAAGTACGGATTGATTAGTTATGAAATTCTTGCGTAGTTTTGCACTGTGTCCGGCTTAACATGATCACAGCTTCCATTGGAGTATTAGTCCTCAATTGTTTCATATCTGTTCATGCTTTAGAAAGCATTAGTTAATATAAAATTGAATTTATCTACAATGTCGATGAAGAACTGTTTATGATATATTCGTATATCCAATCAGATTGATTCATATATGAACATTTCTTCACTTTTGAACGGTGCATAATCCTGTAGCTTACATTGTAAGTAAATATTCCCACCTATATTCATGAGATCCATACTAATTTTTGCTACAGTTACCTTGCTAAACAGTGAATTATTTTGTTACCCAACATTTCTGTTATATACATTTTGTTAACATCTTTGTTATCGGCGCTGTCCGTGCTGATTAATCGAATTTTTTGTAGTCTTCTTGTGTGCGCATCTTCGCATGTTTTGTACCATCTATCTCGAATCGTATTGATTTTACTGGTATAATCATATTTTGTATGCAATTTTTACTTTTATAAACACTAAAAAGTTTTATTTTACAAAAATTGTTTATTTTATAAACATCATTCGGATGTATGCAAGTCCGAATAGATGAAGGTTACATTTTATGCACGGTATACAATCATTTAGCGGTCTCTGAACAGTATATTCATTGAGATTATATCGAGTTTCACAACAATTTGTTTGCTGAAAGAGAAATATTTTTTACACAAAATTTTTGCTATCTTTTCAATTTGCAGCAGCTTAAAAGCATGTTCTTATCAAGATAAGTCTTTTATTCATAAGTCAATTTTGGTGAAAGTCTTAACCCTGTAGCCATGTGTCTATAGCTGTTTTATTAAGAAATTAAGACACGCGAATAAGAGAACAGGTTTACAATGGATTTAATAAAAAAATGAAATAGGCCTAGAATCGAATTTATTCCAACTTCCAACTTCAAGACCAAATTACACTATATCTATTGGCTGCAAAAAGCAATTGCAAAATTGTGCCAACTAACCTCAGGGGACGAAGTTGACAAATAAAGACTCAAATGGGGCGTTATGATTCTTGGTAGTCTTATAGTCTCAAATAGTCTTCTAATAATACATACTTGAATTGCTTGGGTGAGCCGGGCGCACTGTTGCTATATTTTTCATAAATTACCGTAACTTACCGCATAAATTACGGTAATTTTCGGTAAGTTACCGCCTTGGGAATGTTACGGTAATTTATACAGCCCTAGTTTAATTGATGTTATACTGTCTGCTTCCATTAATAATAAAAGGAATCCCTTCAACCATTTGATCAACATTGGTGATTGTTTCATATGTCGTGGCGAAAACATTCGACGAAGGACAATTAAGCAATATAACTGATCAATTTGATTCAATGCGGCAGCGCAACTATTAACGGGTGTCAAGAAAATGAAGAGCTTGCTAAAGAGATGTTCAGACGACAATACTTGAAAGTAGGACGAGTAGTCAAAAATTCTGTAGCGAAACGCTTCGTTCTGCAAGTTAGGTCAATGAATATAATTGTTTTAATGTATATAAAATTATGTCATGATTATGTAAGCTCTTATTATAAATTATATAGATCTACTGAAAATTAAAAAAAAAGATTATTCAAGATATTTCCAATATTCAAAAGCCCATCGTCAGTTAATGAATAAATTATATCAACAAAATACTTTCCCATAAGTAAAACTACTCCAAATGCTTCCCCAATAATTGCATTTCCATGAACGTATCATCAGTATTAGTAGGCCTAGGCCTATAGCTAATCAACACTGCTTGGACGGGCATTCAAAAAATGCAGTGAAAATTTTCGCCCGTAAGCTAGTCAGGAATACAAAAACAAAAGTACAAAAAGATGTAAAATTCAAAAGGTACACGCATTAAAAATATTTGTAAGATATCAGGATTGTGTGCATAGAATCACAGAAACAGAAGGGATAGAAGTAGTGATCCCCTGTGAAAATCAAGTGCAAAATGTGAAATGTGAAATGCCGACCCCCCTCTGGAAGGAAGGAAGGAAGGTGAGGGAGATCGCCAAGGATGTGCTGGAAGGATGGGTCCGAGAGGAGGAAAGCGGTCCCTATCCCCCCCTCTGGAAGGAAGGAAGGAGGAGCTTTCCTGTGAGGCAAGGGTAGGAATCTAGGAACGCCAGAGTTAGAAAAGGTGGGTTTTGGTCGTTTTGGGATGAGAAAGGTCGTTTTTCGGCATGAAGGAGTGCTCGGATGGGAAAATGGAGGGCAGATGCGGATTCTACGTGAAATTTTGGGTTAGGAAGGTTGTTTCCAGCTCAATCAGAAAGAAAAAATTTTGGGACGTCCCCCCCCTCTGGAAGGCAGGAAGGAAGGTAAGGGAGATCGCCAAGGATGTGATGGAGGAATGGGTCCGAGAGGAGGAAACCGTTCCCTACCTCCCCTCTGGAAGGAAGGAAGGAGGAACTCTCTAGAAAGGGCAGGAATCTGTGAAAAACGCCAGAGTCAGAAAAAAGGTGGGTTTTGGACGTTTTGGGATGAGAAAGGCTATATTTCGGCATGAAGGAGTGCTCGGATGGGAAAACGGAGGGCAGATTCGGAGTCTACGTGAAATTTTGGGTTAGGAAGGTTGTTTCCAGCTCAATCGGAGAGAAAAAAATTTTGAGAACGTCCCCCCTCCTGTCAGACTTCCAACTTTGGCTCGAGAGAGGGTATAAAGTCGTGCAATAGCTCATTTGAAAGCTAAGAGTAAGACAAATTTAGTAGAAGAAACGGCGTGTCTCTACGTTTGTGTGTTGAGGCTTGAGAGTGACTTCAAGATTTTTGCCCATCGCCGAAAAAACGACAGAGTTAGAATTTTTATGAAAATGGCTCTAGCGGGCGAACGAAGCCTCGGACGGGAAAACGGAGACCAGATTTGGAATCAGCGTGCCATTTTACACCTAAATGTCATTCATGCTATGTCTCCGAAGTGATAGGAAGAAAGATGACAGATGCAGTAGAGTTTACGAATGAATTTTGTTCACTACGTTTTCATCGACAAAGTCTTCGTGGTGTGATTAGGGACTACATCATCTCATTTCATCATGAAAAGGCAGACTTAGAATTCGCTATCGCTAAAGGTTACTTCGTTTTCCAACAGCTCATGGACAGTTTGATGAATAAAGATGTGAAAGGACGATTAGTTGCAGAGATTGAATTTGAGAAAGTGACTGATGAACATGCAGGTGAACGTGTAGTGTTTCATTTTGCATCCTATTCTGCAGAGACGATACATGATCCAAAAGATTTCTATCAGCGACACATGGCGAAAATTGCATCTCAACTAGATTCATTTCAAGAGCATGGATCCAACTTGCTCTTATGTCGCATAAAACACATTCATATTCAACTCAATGTGCTAAACTAGATTTGACTACAAGATTTGGGAAAAGCAGTCATGAGTCAGTCGTGCGCGTGCATCCTTTTCCCTGCCGCAACGAAGTCAGGGGAGAAACGGAGGTCTCTGATTGGCTCTCATAGTGTCAAATGTGGATTCGCAGGAGACTATAAAAGCAGACGTCTCCCCATTTTCTCTTCATTTCATTCTCTTCACTTGGAAAGCGTGTGTGACTTGCTCAAGCCATTCTCCGTCTCAATTTTGTCTGATTCAATCCTGTTTCCAAATTTACAAGTGAGTGTCATGACTGTGTGGCCTAAACCTTACCAACATTATAGAAGAGAGACGCAGGAGAGTGTGTGGCCGATGATTGTACAAGCCTATTTTGTTGAACCATCACCACCGCCGCCTCCACCGCCTAGACGCTTTACCTTTAAGTCTTTTAAGGAATTGAAACTTAATTCGGGTCCTAAGCCCAAGACATTTAATTTACTGGACGATGACGAAGACTTAGACTTTGGTGATGAGCTTTAAATCATGTGAACGCCCCAAAAGGTCCTCTTAAGGGCCACCTCATATGTCACTTCTAAGCTAACGATTTTCTTTTCTCTGATGATCATGAATGTACTTAGTGGTATTCTTTCGTTACAGACTGCCATGGTCATGAATCCTACTCCAACTGCTGCATCACTCAATCCTCAACATCTCAAGCTGTGGAATCCGAAAATTGAAAAGGTAATTCACGGCTATCCTACCTACAAACAACAAGTGCGCTACAGCGGTGTTCGACTCTATCTTCAAACGCCGGCGGTATACTTACCAAAAGTGGATACGCAAGTAAATCGTTGCGGTCAAAACCGGAGTATACCTATTGATAATTGGTTGCGTCAGCAGCTTGACATTTTAGAAGACGTTGTGAGGCAAAAGGCTCTTATTCCCACTGAACTATTATAGTTGTGGCCAGAAAAGAAAACTTCTTATTATAAACCTTTGTATCGCGGCACTCGCTGCTATATTTTACTAAGCAAGTATTGTAAAGTCACTTCAGGAGTGACAGTTGAACAGTCAGTTGAAACAGAATTTTCATCGCTAGGTGCAGGCTTTTATATTGAGGTGCCTGCTGTTTATGTGGGACCTCATCAATCTGACGGTAATTAGATTGCTCTCAATTTGCGCAAATCTCAAATTCATCATCAACCTGAGTTAACAGGTCTTGATCACATTGCGAAAGTCATTGATTCTTGTGTCAAAGAGTGTCAAGAACCTGTCAACAAACCTAAACGTCGTCGTCGCGCATCAAAGAAAGATGGTGTTACCACCAAAGAGAAATCTTAAGTATTGTAATCAGTTAGTAGGTAGTGAATGTGGAAAACGCGGTCTAGGGCGTTATGTTCAATTAAAACATTGTAATCATGTTGTATGTATCTTTTGTTATGTAAAGGACAGACATCCTTGTAAAGTTCCTGCTCAATGTATTATCTTGTAATTAAGTCTTTTTGATATTGTAGGTTGTCATCTTCATAGACAGTGAGGGGACAGTAATGCAGGAGTTGATTGCTATTGCAATTAGGGAAAGCGATCAAACTGTTGTTAGTGTACATCATAGATTTGCCTACTGTCCTCCACACAAAGACGAATGGTCACAACGTCATGTGCATGGACTTGATCCTTCTATTTTGATTCATATTGGATTTGTAAATGAAACGTATTTGATAAGTGATTTCAAACGGTGGCTGTCAGGTTTTCATATTGTTAAAATATTAGGAAATGATTCTGAACGAGAAGCAGCAACACTTCAGTTGCACATTGATAATTTATATTTACCATGTTGGGTAGATCGTGTAAGAGAAGACTATCATATGCATTGTGATCAAAAGAAGTTAAGAGATGAAATGATTTTTGATATGGCTGTATGTTTCGGTGAGAGACATCACTTTTACAGACCACCATCCCATTGTAATACTAGAAATAAAGCCACCTACATTGCAAAACTCTCTTCACGCTGGCATTGTAGTCTCTATGACGTTTATGAACTGTATCTATATTATTGTCAACAGCATGGGTATATGTAAAACATGTTTTTACTCCTTGTTAATGATTGATGATCATTTCATAAAGTGTATTCTGTACTTATGAATTTTGACTGATGTTGAATAAACTTACAGTGGAACATGATTGTTATTTCTGTTTTATTCATAGTGGAAGTCATTGAAGCAATGTGAAATCTATAGTCACAACGTCTATGATGACGCATCGTACCTTAAGTAACCACATGTGTCATTTGACACTTGATCAACAAGGATTCGATGGATTTTTACAAGATTGGAAACTTACATTTAAAATGAAGATGAATGATGTGAAAGTAATGGTAACTGAAAGCCTTGCTCTCTTCAAAAGATTGATAGAGAGTTTACAACCTCAAGATGTGAAGGGTAGACTCGTTGCTTATATAGAGTTGAAAGATCTGCAAAAACCACTTCGTTTTGGATCCTATTGCACAGAATGGATTACCCTTAGTGATCAATTTTATGTACGTCATATGGAGAAAATTATGGAGAGAATAGAAGAGACGATGGAAGGAAATTCATACGTTGTTAAACATATCATGATTCAACTGTGTTTATATCCACGACTTTGTTTGATGGTCGACATGTTGTGTAGATGCAATAAGGATTTCTTTTAACTGAGTATTTTGTAATGGTGTATAGAGCAACATGAGTCATTGCGCTTTGTTACATAAATGAATGCGTCTTTGTTCGAGAAAAGGGGCGTATCACAAAATGAGTCATTGCGCTTTGTGCATTACTATCGGGCTCTTTGTTAGATAAATGAATGCGTCTTTGTTCGCTAGAAGGGGCGTGTCACTAAAGTCTTTGTGAGGACTAGAACGACTTTGTAAGAGGGCAGTCAGTCATAGGGAAGGTTTCCACCCACGCAGTCAAAAGTTCACGTGTGATAACTCTTTGTCACGTAACAAAGACAGGGAAAACATGAAAAGGGAAACGTATGTGATTGGAGCTAGGTCTGGTTATAAAACGGACGACTGAGCTCATGGCAATCATTTCCGTCCTTGCGCTAACCATGCAGTTGCTCAAAGCCATCAACTCCTCTGCTCTCGCACTGGGTACACTGAACTCCCTTACTTTAGCATCGGGTAAAAATGCTTTCAATCAAAAGATAACTCATCATGAAGAAGTCGTGACCATGAAAACTCCAAGTCATCGGATCGATTATCTAGAGGTTATGTCAACACAGTATGAACTCGCTGTGCGTGTACCGTTAGACTATTGGACACGGTTACAATTCGATACTCTTGAAACATTCCTGAAAGAAAATCTCACCATTCCCAAAGAAATTGTTCGACACAATGGGAAGCGGCCACAAGTTCCCATCATGGAAAGAAGATACATGCATGTTCATATGGATAGACACTGTCTCATCATCCATGAAAAGGAGGGTGGCGAATACAACTTACTCAATTGCAAACCTTTCCCCATTTTGGGAAAAGGATTCTACTCCTTCGAAATTAAAATTCAAACCATCTACATGGGTCCGCGCAGGCACGGAAGGTTGTTTACGTTGAATCCCTATCTTGTCTCCATAACCTTCAAAAATGATGTCCATGTTGATGATGATCAACTACAGTAACACTCTCCACACACTGAGAACGCATCATCGGTCTTTATGAGACCACTGCCTTAACGGCCACCTTATCAAGAAAGAAAATGCACACTCACCATGCCACACATGAACATGACTCTCTCCTTCTTTCTTATGCATTACATTCTTCACTCAGGTTTGAATCATGATCATGTGGAAATTATGAGCATGCCTCTATGTATCATGGAAAAGTCTGTGTTACACTTCATGATATGAAACGTCAACTTCAGATAACTCTAGAACGCTTTCAACTACGAAGGTTACATCGCGCTATCCTATCCAACTCTTGCCGTGTCAGTAACGTAGAAGAAGGCATTGTATTTATTCGGATTCAAGAGATGATTCTACATAATGATCACTGCTACATCGTGATTCCAAAACCCTCATGGGAAAAGTATAAAAGGGAAGTTCACTCAACCCTCATGTCTTTTGTGAATCATGCTCCCCATCCGCATCATCAACGCCATGCGCGAAATGAATCTCAGAAATGATATCGATTTAGAATAGTTGCATACCCATCTTCCCGATTCAGTATATCATCGCTGTCGTCCACAAATGTTGGTCATTCGCATGAGCAACGGTCGAAATCTTCAAATCTTTCGCTGCGGCAATATCCAAATCCTAGGAAACCTTTCTCATTTCGTGATGCAGTCCATGTGTTACGAAGTCGTCAAGAAAATGCGAACACTCATGCCTCATCTACGCCTCAGTCCCCTGACATTGAAGAATATAGTAGTGTCTGTTCAATTGAAGATGTTAGTGAATCTAGCAAACATTAAAACCAGTAATCATTGTATATTTTATGAAACTGAACTCTTTCCTGCTGCTCTGATTCGGAAGTGGCATCCTGTACATATTGCAGTGTTTCACAACGGACATTGTATCATGACTGGTTTACGTGATATCAGTAAAGTAGCTGACATTGTCAAATCTTTAATGCACTATCTGTATGAGTCACAGTTAATAGAATCGTGTTAATCACATGATGCGTTTGAATGAGTCATCGCAATGAACTATCGCCCACACACACTTGTCGGTGAAAAGGTTCAACAAGACTGATTAGATTCTTATCTAACTGACTGGTGTTTCACCACTTCATGAGTCAGAGCTATTTATACGCATGAGTCAGCAAAGTGGTTGATGTTTCCTTAGCCGAAGAAATTTTCATGATGTTACATTCGTTGGAAGATTGAGGATGTTAACTTACAAACTCTGACATGGTTATGACTTTATTTTATACTTTACCTATCTTGCAAACAGTGAAATGCTTGTCACTTTATTTTATACTTTACCCATAAATTGCTAAAGTCCATAATCTATGGGGATAGGGTTACCTACGGTTGGATTTAGGGTTCTATATAGCACAAGTGAATGTTGACGTTAGTGTATAGTACATTTATTAACTTAAACATTTGTGAATGACATTATTCCTAACACTACAAACAACTACTTTATTTCTAACCCTACCCATCTTACAAAATGATCAAAACTTTTACTTCTGTCTATTGAGTGAGAATCCCATCTTTATGTCAAAAGGAAAACGAGACAGTCTGTACATGATATGTTATTGAATGAAAGACATTTCATCACAGTCACACATAGTTAATACTATACACGGAGAAAACAAAGTCACTGATGTGCTGGAAACTGCACAGGGACAAAACAAAGTCAGCAAAAGCACTGGATACCCCATCGATGATATGTTGTGATCAGGAGTTGGACGCATGTTACAAGGCACTCACTTACAACAGCCCATAGAAAACGCTATGGAGAGAAAAACAAAACATCAACCACAACAGAGAGGAAGTATACATCATCATACATCGTCGGGCGGAGGAAGAGAAAGTTTCTGTTTCTTGGGTGGAGGTAGATGTGTGTCTGGATGGCCATACGGTAATGAGTGGTTAGGACTCATCCAGCATCGCTTATCTTCCCAAGCAGAGAGCGCCCGTTTCCTAAACGTTGTTGTCATGACTTCGTGTACCTATGATTTTAAAACCGTCATATTGACTGAACTTATTTTAGTTGAATTTATAGCATCTCGATAGTCTTTATGTGTCATTTTCCCAACGATGGACTTCGAGATGCCTTTCGCCCGTTTTATGGAAGGCTCTGATGATTTTAACTTCATAGAGTACATCTTGGGGCGAAGCAAGATCATCTCTTCTATCCTATTGCCGGCGCATTCATCTTTGAAGCAACCGAGCTTTGCTTTATTTAAGGTCGAGTAAAGCGGATGCTCTGTGGGATAGTTGGAGCTATCAAAGTGTGGCTTTAGCTGGTGCAGAAAATCTTCCTTACTGACTCCTTTCCTAGTGGTGAGTGCGAGGAAAAAGCTATCAGTATCCCCGCCTACTAATTCTGCATGATGGATGAGTGGGCATGATTTTATCGTGTGGTAGTAGAGGTTGTACATCTCAAGCTTGGAGTGATCTATGTAGATTGGTTTGCACAACTCTACTTTGGGTTTTATCATCTTAATGCCACCCAGATCTTCGGTAATGGCATCAGCATATACAAAGAGTGGCGAACGATGCATTTTTCTAGCTACCTCAGGATCAATCACCAAATTATAATTGATGCGTTTTCTTACATCCTCCATGGTTTTACCAAAGAGGGAATTGTTCTTAAATTTGAAGAAATCCTTTTCAAAAGGATTCTTGGAGGCAGCACGTTTCTGGCTATTAAAATCTATGTAAGGCTTCAAAAAGGCCTTTTGATGAAATTAAACACCCCAATGCACTTCTTGTAACTGCATGCCCATCCTTAAATAAAATTTGAGAATTTTGTAATGAACAATGTAATGTTCTTTATCATACTGGGTGAGCAGCAGCTTTCTAGCAGGATGATATTTCATTTTATTTTCTCCTTCATACTTAGATTTTAGTTGCTCCATGAAGGGAGAATACATATCTTCAGTCACTATACCAGACTCCGGTGCAAGACGAAAGTCTGATGTCTTATTCTTAATGCAGTCTGGATAGGCGAGGTCGACTTCAAACAAATAACCTATGTCGGCCTCATCTTCCAGTCCTAAAATGTGCTGGGGGTTGAAAAGTGTTCAACCTCATGGGGTTCAAGCCAAGCAAAGTGGGATTGTGGCAAAGGTTTCGACAGTGCACTTCCACATAAATTATTTTGGTCGATGTACATCAGGTGGGTGTCAAATTCACCATCGACTGTTTCATTGACAACATGCTTGTTGACAAACGTCAGTCCACCCTCGGATCCCGCGTTCAAACATGGTGTACATTTGGGGATCGCCTAACAAATGTATTTTTCCATGGTCATTTTAAAAGCTGACTGGTAGGACAACCCCGGTAAACTAATGTAATGGACGGGGTCCAACGCGTCTGCTCCAGTGTAACTTAAAAGTGTAACCTAAAAGCCTCAAAGACATCGTCTCAGAGCAAAACATCTAATTTTAAGTAGGCAAGCATATAGTCACTAAACGAGTGACAACCTAATTCTTGCCATGCCTGCTGTGCATGCCTATAGTCATCAGGCGAACAGTCCTCACCCGTCAAATCGTTCTAAAATTTGTCGATGGACGGAAAGGATGTTTCTTTCAATGTGTCCATTGAACTAAAATAACTATAAGGAAACACCCCTTTCCGTCGCATGAGACTGTCACTAATAGTAGGATAGTCTTTCTTTAAATTTTGTGTGAGGGGAAGTGAGTCTAAATTATTAGCCAAAGTGGCTAAGGAAGAAGACATAAACTGGAAACTGTCCATAAACTTAACATCATAAAAGACAGGTTTCCCCTCCTTCGTCTTGTCAACGTGGACTTTGGCCGACAGAGACATGAATTTTTCCTTACTTTGCGCTATGACGTTCATCGACCATGACTTCATATGTCCTAGACCATGGCGAAGAAGAATATGCGCATCATAACATTTAAAGTTATGAAAGATGACGGGGAGCGTTCGCCGTTTGAGCCTAAGTGAGAAATTACACTTACTGCACAAGGCAGACCTAAATTTGCCACTGAGATGGCAATGGTCCCTCACTTTCTTATGCTGCTTCTCATCAAAGGATGAACAGCAGCGGGGACATTCTGTGATCCTATCAAATTTTAATTTATCGACTTCCGTGAAACACATGGGTTTCCTAGTGAGCTCCGTTTCATAGCGTTGATGAAAACGGGCTTTTTTATCTAAAAATTTTAAAAATTCTAAGATGCAGTCTTCACCTTGCCACACATGCAGTTTATTTTGGTTCCTATAGTAAGAATGCCAAACTTCATAACAGGCAATGGCTGCAGGTTGATGAGTCTGATCTTCACTATCAATATAGCATTCAATGTCTGCATAAATGACACAAATGGGACTCAGATCATTGCCTTTTTCTTCATACCTATAAAATTTATCTTTGGGCATCACTTCCATTTGAAGTTTGCCCCGAGAGCACCACTCGTAATGCTCTTCAAATAATGGTTTTGACCTAAAGCGCCGTGTGCAGCGATCACAGTAATAATACTTGTTACCACAACATTGTTGGTGGCGATACAACTTTGAAATTTTAGGAATGCCACAATAATGCCATTCTGGGTGGTTGTCGCTATACACTAGGAGGAGATTGACAACCCGGTCGAAGTTACTTTGGCGGTTGTTATACCTAACGCCCTTCAGACCATTTTCCCAGAGATTGACGACTATCGTAATTTCATTCAATTTTTCAAATTGGGCGATGTCTTTAAAATCTAATGTGTTGACATCTAGCCCGTCAAATTTAAGCTCATCCTCCCATTCACGATATTTAATGATTCGTTCACGATTTATACCTATGTCATTATAGTGAAGTATGGAGAGAACGGCGTACTTGAAACACTGGGACTGACACTCTACATTGATGACAGTCTTTTATCAGCCAGTGCTTTGGGGAGGGTGAAACAACCGCTCTCTTGCAAATTTTCTAAGAGATTGATTTTAATGTCTACTTTCTCGATCCCATCAAAGACCAGTCCGCTGTCTCTTTCCAGGAACATTTCCAGGTTGTTGACGAGATAGGTGGCATGTCTCTGTATCCACTCGTTCACATCACCTATGAGATCAGCAGCACAGGAGGCTATCCTAATCATCACAGTGGACTCTACTTCTCCCGTACTGCTATGTATTTTATTGAAACGAGCAGAGACGTAAAACATGCTTTTGAGCAAAAACCTATCTAAACTCGTCAACATTTGAGGAATTAAACCTATATTATTTGACAGGAATGGATGAATATCCTGTATAGCTTCAGAGCTTTCCATCTCATAGTCACGAACGAGCCTCTCAAGGGAAAACTTGCTCAGCCTTAGAGTGACGTTGTTGTCAGTGTAAAGCTCAGTGGAATGTGTGTGACAGAGTGTGTGCGAAGAGAGAACAAACTCTGTGGGAAAGGTCCTCCGACACGAAGAACAGGAAAAGCCGACGGGTGGTGAGGGATGCTTCCTACCTGTTGCTGTCGGTGGTTGCCTCACACTGCCACAGGAACCGCCTTCGATGTGGACTCGCAAGTTGGTGCTGTTGTAGAACGTGCGTCCACAGCCTTCACACTTGGGTCGTTGAGGGATCGGTCGGCGCTTTCTTTCTCTGCAAGCATTGCCAGCGGTGTGACGTCTCAAACTGTAGGCTGAGGCGAAGACCCTGTCACACCGCTGGCATTGAAAGTCCTCCTTCTCCACTTCGACATCAATCTCCCTCTCCTCTCCGACTATCTCCAACTCCTCCTGTTCCAACAGTCTCTCCACCGACTCGACGGAGAGGGAGGTTGTTCGCTGCTGCAGGTGGTGGCGATGCTGGGATGATGATGGGGTGGGAGGGAACGTCACCGTCCAGGAGGTAGGCCACCAGATCTGTTGAGAAAAAGAGAAAAGAGATTAGTAACATGATCATAATTTCAAGTTTGAAGTCTTATCCCCCTATTTCCCAATCACGGTTACTTACCATCTAAGGACTTGATCTCCGGCAACACCGCTGGTCGAGGAGGAGGCAGGAGTGGGACACCAGCCGAGGGTGGTAGGGTCCTGGGCTTCGGTGTCGGAGGGACGTGGTGGCGGGGAGAAGGGACTGGTGCAGGGAGCGGAGCATGCGGTGGAGGTGAGGCGATGACGGTGCTTGAGAAAGGAGTTGGACCTTGAGCGGAGGTAGATGGGCAGGAAGGTAGGGTCGGAAATTCCTCGCGGTACTTCCGCCTCGCAGCTTCTTCCCATTTCTTCATCTTGGCCATATCTGTAGCAAGGAAAGAGAGATTAGAGATTGAGACAAGGATGATACAGAGGATCTGAAACAGCCTAAACATGAGATGATAAAGATACTTACACTTGCCAAGCCGCTCATAGGCTTCCCCGATTGCTCCTTGGGGGACGGGTTCCCCATTACGGATACATTCATGCACTGAAAAAGAATGGCAGCAAAGATAAGCAGAGATAAAATTTGGATTCGGTTAAAACATGAATAAAAGAAGGGAGGTGACAGGTCTTGATTTACGTTTAAATGGGATGTCTACCCTAATGATGTTAGTAATAGAGTGAGTCAACCTTGATACAAATACTTACATTGCTCGATGGTGGCCTTCTCCATCTCAGCAGATATGCGATAATTTTCAATTTTTGCAAATTTCATTTTTGCTCAGTTACAGACAGCAGATTACACGGTAGTGCGTTAGTAGATTTCAATCACTGAAAAGGAAAGATGAGAATCGTTTCATTTGCCTAGTCAACGTTTATCATGGGAACAATCATTGAAGTGACATCTAATGAATTACATTTCCCTCTACTCCATATCATAAAGACTAACCTTTGTCGAATGGCTGAAGTACTCTGACCTGGCGAGAGAAAGCGTCACGTTGAGTATGAAGTCGAACGCCCAACATGAGCAACGGCTCAGAGGTTTCGGTCTAACAAACGACGAACAACCCGTGCAACACAATCCCTCTACGGCAGTACCCGCCGTCCCGAAGGAACGCTCGGGCAAAGGAGGTATTACAGCGATGATGTGCTTTATGAGCAGAAATGAGCAGAAGTGAATCTCTTGATAGCAAGAGACTATTCAACTTGATAGCAAGTCAAAACAACCTGATAGCATGGGCTCACCGACACTCACCTTGTGAAAGATAAATGTGAAGAGCAGAGTTGGAATACTGCCTTTTATAAGATTTTCCTAAGCGGTGAATGGATGAGACCTCACGTCCAATCACAGACGAGCTAGAGTTCCCGATGTGTGCACGCACATTTGTAACGCGTTATTGAAATCGTCTTAGGCAAACATGATGTTTAGCAATAGACTCAACTATGGCACCTGAAGTCAATACATTGAAACATGATGATTGCACGATTCGTTTTCATCAAGAGGGCTTCGGAGGCTTAATACAAGATTACATCCTTGAGTTTCAAAGGGAGGAGACAGAATTGGAAGCATGTTTCGACTACACACGAGAAATATTTACGGAGTTGATATCCTATTTCAAAGACAGTATCGTCAAGGCTCACTTAATTGCACATGTCAATTACACTCATTTTCCACAAGGTGAAGCAGCGGAAAGTGTTGACATACAATTTCGTTCCTACGGACAAGAATATGTTACTGATGCTTCTGAGTTTCATACACGACATCTGCAGAAGATTATTTCTCGGATGGACAACTTTCATGGTTACGCCAATCATTTGCTTCTGAATAAAATAAACCATATTGTCATTGCTATTAGTAAAGTGGGTTTCAATGATGCTAAATCAAAGACCAAATAAAGTATTTTTTCATGACGACTTTTTGCTAACTATACTTCAGAGGTAACGAGTCTCTACTGATACCATGTAGTTGATTTCTATAAACGGTAGACTTGTTACCATTTGTGGTAGTATTATTCATGAATGGTTTATCATGTTGAGTTTAATCTTCGAAATAAGTATATTTGGAACATCACATCTCTCCCTATGTTTTTTCTGCTGATTTTAGTAACTAACGTTTTCTTCAATACTTGCATAGCAATCGACTGCGATACAGTGAAGTAACGTTCAGAGCTTGTTCACTACTGAAGAGAGAAGTCTGGTGTGTTGCATGTGGTGCAAGGGTGGCCTCCCATTTCATCATTTATTCTTCCCCTCTGCATTCCATATCCGAAGATATGTGGCGGGCTTGGGACCGCTTTAGCTGCATTAGAAGGTAGCCCTTAAGAGGGCTCATGGGGCGTTCTCCGTCCACCGACACTACTCTCACTTCAACGACTACTGCAAGAACTCTGAAAGGAAAAGACAGTGAATGAGAGACGATTTAGAGTAGATGACTTTTGAGGGACTTACTCGGCTTTTTCTTTACAACTTTTCGTACGAGAAAATCTTCCAAATCGCCATTCATTTTAATAGATAAATGAAGACTTCTCACACCTTCGCCTTCATAACAACATTAAGTCGCATTCGGATCGTCCGTGAGGGTCGGCACATCACAAATGTTGTTTTCAAAGAGGGGAAGGTGGACCTCATACACTCTCTTCCTCTTCACTCTTCTCTCAACCTCTCGCAACTTTTCCACTTCACTCCCCAACTGTCTGTTAATCACCTTCGTCTCTTCCACTTCCTTCACCACACCTCGCATCCGCTCTACCTCATTCTTCTCACACATCATCTCCGACTCTAAGCGCTCAACTGCCTTCACTCGCTTCATCATTCCACTCCTTTCCTTCAACCACTCCTGCTCCTTCACTCGCATCTCCTCCAACTCCTCTCTCATCACCTTCATACCATCAACCTTAGCCTTCAGATCTTCATTCTCCTTCAAAACTTTCCTAATTACACTCTCCATACCCATCATGCGATCCTTCAACCTCACAAACGCCTCTGTATCATGCGCCTCTTTCCTAGGCGATGATGTAGCTACAGGCTCACCCATCTCACCATCCAACTCGTCAGACAACTCACTCCCAAACAATGAGACCATCAACTTCCTAGTATCATCACTCGCCCGCTCAATCACTCCTTCTACCTCTACTTCCTCTTCACTCACCACTGCCTCCTGTTCCTTCGCTACAGCACTCTCAATACTTTTAACTGCTGCATCCAACTCCTCCTTCGCCTTAATTAATTCACTCATCCACACACGAAACGACAGCGCACCAATGTTTCCGGATGGGCAAGAATCGTGCGCCTTCCGGAAACCCTCAACATCATCCTCATCATACACCACCTTATGATGAACACAGACCTTAAAAACATGCACTCTCTCATGTTGGTCCAGCGTCCCCTCTTTGATATGTTTTCGGTATTCGCTGCCCATAGTCAATCTGCCGCAGGAGCATTGTGTGATGATAAAACGCGGGGTTTTAGTCATTGTAAAGATTCTGTAAAGATAGAGTAAAATTTGATAGCAAGTGTTTATAGGATACTACTTGCTGATATGCATTGAAAGACTAAGTCACCAAACATTTGATAGCAAACGTTGGAATAGAATCGTCAACCAAATTTAGAGAGTATGATTCCTAGCTTTATCCTAAAACCCAAAGTTTGATAACAAACCTTGTCAGAGCACTCACCGTTCGTCTTGCAACTTGAGACAGGAATGAAGTTGGGAGAGAAAACGCGGTTTATATACCCAGTGAGTACAAAGTCATGATTCAGACCTTCCTTATTTGGCCATGCGTTTGACATGACAACAGCGGTTTTACCATTAATGGGCATCGGCAGTCGCCATGCTTTCAGTAACCAGCTCCCAACACAAAGACTGGTTACCCTATGACGCGAAAAGGTTTGACGTCAATGCCTGCAGTAACCCTCTCATTTTTACCAAGTTACAATGACAAACGATGGAAGTTGCCAACCCTGAGTTACTGAGGCTAGACGAGATTTCACAAAGGCCTGATAGCAGAAGCCATAGCGACTTGATAGCAAGCGTTTAGGTGTTAAGCTCTTGAATCCGTTACAGGCATTACTCAGAGGGGATCTTATCCCAGCTCCAAGGCCACGACCCACAAATCCAACCTCGGGCGGACAGAGCGTGCGTCATGTCACTGTGTTGGTATCCGGGCCCCGATTTTGACATAAAAACCGGTGGAGTTATTTACAAGAGGAAACATCCCAAGTCGTTGCATTGATCAGCTTGATAGCAAGCCTAGATTCACAAGCGTTTTGCAATGGAGATGTTTAGGTGCCACTCATGACAAGATAGCTAAGACTCAACCGATTGGCGTTCAAAGTGCTACGTTGAGAACTGTGTCAAATGCCCAACATGAGTTGCCCCAGAGGTTTCGGTCTAAAATATGACACACTCCCTTGCCACACTTATCACTACGGCATCATCCGCCGTCCCGAAGGAACACCCTGTCAGTGGAATACTACAGCAAAACTCTCCGTGCCATGCTCGCTTTCAGTGAAAAGCCGCTTGTATCATGTAAAGACTGGCTCGTACACACATACATAAATCCTTCATTGACTTCAGCAGGGTCGAAAACCCCAGAAAACCTCCAAAAATAATGAATTTAAATTTTTCAACTTTTTAGCACTACTTATTAAATTTCATAAGTAGCCTGTAAAAATAGGTCTGATCAATAGCGATCGAATCTTTTTTGAATCAAGTCAAAAGACTTGTAGAAGCAAAGTTACAAGCCTCTAAAGTTTTGGAGTCTTTTATGGCCTGGAGACTAAGGCCATCTCCTGGCTAACCTTTAAGTCTGAGACCTTGAAATTTAGAATTTCCGATGCTATCATCGGAGCTTCGGAGAGACGAGCTACCTTTGACAATCTCTCTCGTCTTAATGAAAAGTCTCATTCGGTTCCCAGCTTATATAGTTTGTGGCGATCAGCTGATGACGCAATCTCAATCATCCAAAACTTTAAACACTTCTATCTCCGGTTCTAGTGCTTCGATTGACTTCAAATTTTGACAGTCACGTTTTCTCGCTCTCACCTTTCATTTAAGCCAACCCTCGACTCTCTACGATGACCAGAAGCCGAGTTGCAAAAGCGGCCGAGTTGTCGTTTTTTCAAAGGTTCCAAAATCTTGGAAAATGCGCAAAATTTGATTTTGAATATGCTCTCTTTGGAAACGTAAACTTCCACACATCTGAAAAGATGGGATCCTAGAGAACAAAGTGCGGTCTTGCCCCTAAAAGAAACCCGAGCTCTTCATTCACTTTCATTCCTGAGTGAGTCGTCCTCAAAGTAGGCCACAATTTAACATTTTCACAAAAAAATTCCGTGTGGAGACCCAGTGTGAAGAAAATTTTCGACTTTTTCTCTCCGATTTACTTGAAACTCACCCTTTAGATGCAGAATTGCACGCTGATTCCAAATTTGGTCTCATTTTTCTCATACGATGCTTCGTTCACCCGCTAGAGCCATTTTCATAAAAATTCTAACTCTGTCGTTTTTTCGGTGATGGGCAAAAATCTTAAAGTCACTCTCACACCTCAAAGAACGAAAGTAGAGACACGCCGTTTCTTTCACTGAATTTGTCTTACTCTTAGCTTTCAAACGAGCTATTGCACGACTTTGTACGATCTTTAGAACCAAAGTCGGAAGTCTCTTCCAGAGGAGGGGACGTCCTCAAAATTTTTTCTCTCCGATTGAGCTGGAAACAACCTTCCTAACCCAAAATTTCACGTAGACTCCGAATCTGCCCTCCGTTTTCCCATCCGAGCACTCCTTCATGCCGAAAAACGACCTTTCTCATCCCAAAACGACCAAAACCCACCTTTATCTGACTCTGGCGTTTTTCAGAGATTCCTGCCATCTTCCTCTCTAAACCCAGGAAAACCTCGACATAGGATGCTTTTCACTGAATTTTTCTCACTCTTAGCTTTCAAATGAGCTATTGCACGACTTTCTACCATCTCTAGAACCAAAGTTGGAAGTCTGACAGGAGGGGGGGGACGTCCCAAAAATGTTTTCTCTCCGATTGAGTTGGAAACAACCTCCCTATCCCAAAATTTCACGTAGAATCCGAATCTGCCCTCCGTTTTCCCATCCGAGCACTCCTTCATGCCGAAAAACGACCTTTCTCATCCCAAAATGACCAAAACCCACCTTTTCTAACTCTGGCGTTCCTAGATTCCTACCCTTGCCTCACAGGAAAGTTCCTCCTTCCTTCCTTCCAGAGGGATATGGACCGCTTTCCTCATCTCGGACCCATCCTTCCAGCACATCCTTGGCGATCTCCCTCACCTTCCTTCCTTCCTTCCAGAGGGGGGTCGGCATTTCACATTTCACATTTTGCACTTGATTTTGACAGGAGATCACTACTGATAGAATAATGCATAGACTCTTTATGTCAATTGGCAGCCATACTGGTCACAGAGATAGGAGATTTTGGGGTAAAGTAACAGTTGTAAGACGTGTTACATATTCAAACCAAAAGGATAATCGGTCATCGATTGACTTATGAATTTCATTTATTTTCTTTTTCGCTCATTTTCATTTCCTTCGATCTTATCCAATATAGAGACTTTAGGCCATGTTCTAAACAATGAAATGGCACCACTTTACTTTCGTCGCTATGTTTGATGTCAAAGCGATGTCCAGTCATCCTCTTCCTGAGAGACCTACCTGTTTCATCACGCATGAAGCACGAGAAGGATTTCGACAATCTTTTGCGTATAAATGCATATAACGAACAAATTATAAAATCCTCGAATACAAAAATACAGCAGCACATGAAAACAACAAAACGGAAAATAGATAACAATCGATGGATGAATAGAAATGTTCTATGTTTCCCTTTCCCATGCATCTCAGACAACACTGGCTCACGGATAAAACGCGTTTTTTCAACAGCATAGACTTAATGTTCGACTAGCACGACGCAATAAAGCACTTCGTCAACAACTCCCGCGAGAAAATGAGTCGTGGGCCCCTCGTCAAAAAGTCGTGGGCCACGTGAAAATATGGGGGCCAACAAATTTTTCGAAAATGGCTTATTTGGAAGTAAAAATGCATGATCATGTCAATTTGCGACCATTCTCTTCAAAAAATGACGTGAAATGTGATCTCTTAAAGTCGAGGGTTGGCCCCCTAATTTTCACGGTCATCTTTTTGACGGTGGTCGTGGGTCGGCCCTTAAGTTCACACGAGCTCTAATTTTGAATAAGAATGACCCCAGAGTTGTCACACACATTGAGCAGCGAATTTGTTGTGATTTCTAAAAAAAACGTATCTCTGATGCTAGTGGCCCAAAACTGTCATCGATCGGCTTTCTGGCATATCTAGGCAAGTTTTTCCTTGGAATAAATAACCTTAGCTCTCATTTCTCTCAGTGATTTTCGCTACAGGATGATGATGAATTCAATCGTGAAATGTTGCGATAAACATTTTTGGTTGCGATACTTTATACATTTGCATGACGCATCGATGACAATGCATATAATTATAACTATATGCAGTATACTCAAAATTCCTGACTTACCCTGAACTTCATATCATTCTTTATATCATTCTGACCATGATTCTGACAATGCCTGAATTTCAATGCTTGTCAATTTTTTCGTCAATCAAGGTTGCAAGTTGTATTATTGTTCATTCATTAAATTGTGTGTGAATGAATGGAAGAATCCTCAATGAGTATTGCATAATATATCGGTCGCTTCAAGCCTGTGATACAGTGAGGGAGAGAAGGGAGAGAGAATTCTATTAATAGAAGCGCGCTTTGTCCAGTCCAGCCCGATAACAGATAACTTTCTCGTGCGCCTTCGATAGCGCAGCGCAATTAGAAGATCACATTTCAACTCGAGGGGTGAAATAGAGGTCATCGCTTCATTTCACAAAGAGAAATAGCGCAGAATAATCTAGACGTTTCATTTGTGTCTCTATCTTAGGAGCTGCGTGACTGACACCTGTGGACATCGCTGTGTAAATTGATTGATCTTATTAATGGATTATAAATCAAATTACAATATAGAAAATGCGAGGAATATCCTGAGCCGAAAATATTGATGGAATGATTATTTATCAAACGAAATTCGTATCAGGTAAGTCGAATGAAGTGATGATAGATAAATTTAGTAAATAATAGCGGTTAACCTGCGCACTACACATTATACCAAACACTGAATTGACTGAAATATTTCAACAGATAACTTTTGAATTAGATGTGATGTAAAAAATGTTCCTCTGGTTATAAATGTTTGACTATATAGGTAAAGCAAGCCAATATTTCACGACCATTCAGATCGAATCGTGCGGACAGACTGACATCGTAAACGAATCGCTTCGTATGAATACCGTAAATCCAGTCGAAGCTCGTTAATTCGGACACGGATAATTTAGACTTCGGTCAATTAAGATCATACGGCCGCGGTATTTTTTTGTATATTTGGCGGCTTATATAAGTTGCTTTTGAATTCAGACTTTCAATAATTAAGAGATAGAAAACCTGGTATTTGTGCTCTTAATTATCGAGCTTTGACTGCAAAATACTTTGCACAGCGTTGGCGCTAACTGATGGTTCGCTGCAATGAGATAAAGTCAATTCTGGCGACGTGACATTAGACGGGCAAAATCAATCAATACGGCATGTAAAAACCAATGACATGTATTAACAATGGACTTTAATTGAATATCTTTAATAAGTAGGAAACACCGTTGTACTTTTATTACAGATATTCAATTAAAGTCCTTTGTTAAGTTAATCTGTTTCATTGGTTTTTACATGCCGTATTGATTGATTTTGCCCGTCTAATGTCACGTCGCCAGAATTGAATCGAGCTTTGACTGTATGTACAATTTCATTTTTATACTGATTCGTGCACAGATATTCTGCTATTACTGTCCTGTTTCATCTACCGCTTTATCTCTACTGCGTTGACAGCCATGTTGATATGCATTGAATTTTCGGAACTTAGCAATGTACAGTCTGCCCTGACGATACGACCTACATGGTCTTGATATAATCCCTTGCTTTACATACAACAGGATTTCGAAGAGCTTCTCAAATTATCATCAGACATCCTACCGTGTTCTCAGTAGATATTCTGTATCTAACAAATGAAACGGAAGCGCTGTATTATTTATGAATTCTCAAATCTTCGGTTATTGATTAAGCCTATCTCTATAATACAGAGTGGATTACATTACAAACGACCGTGTCCTTAATCAGCTTTAAACTCGAACGTAATAATATCCTCCCATGTATAGGCTAATTGTAATATTTGATATTGGTCGATCGATCAATTTTTCAGTCTGTCTTCGTGAGATTTTATTGCCAACCCAACAACATTTTTAATGAAATCCGTTTCATATGCTTGGGATAGTATGCTGGCCTATAACACTCCTAATCGCCTCTCTCCTGACAAATATTTCCTTTTTATAAATGCAGGGTCGTATGATCATCCAATTATGCCGTGTGAGTGATATTATCATTTTCTTATAAACATTAACATGAAATTATGAAGCAAGAGCTAAGGAAACAATTTCTAAAATTGTAATGATGTATAGGCTATTTCTAACAATGATATTACATAATCTTGAGAACCTTCTTTCATATTTCAGACGTTATGGTCTTCAGTCTTCGCGGAACTCGTCACTGCCTCCGAATGTTTCGGTTCTAATAGAGTGTTATTATTTTTCTATTAGTACATGGAACACTTAGTGGAGTGACACTATCGACCTGCGTTAATAGAAATCTAAGGTAGGTTCAATAGTTTTCAGATTTATGCCACTTGCCACCCTTCTTGCGTTGTACTTTTTAGTAGTACAACGCAAGGGGGGTGGCATTTTTTTTGGAAAGTCAAGGGCTGGCCCTCGGCTTTTTGGCGACTTTTCGAGGGACTCGCCCTCGTCTTTTAGTCGTGGGCCGGCCCTCGAGGGTCCGCGGACTTCTTTTCTCGCGGGCTGAAACAAAATGAAACAAGTACAACCCTATCATGCTCTCTTGCCAACTGCAAAATGAAAAACAAAAAATTATGTAACCGAAGAAACATCATCTACAAAATCCAGTGCAACAAGTGTGATGAATTTTATATAGGCAGTATCATACGACCTTTTCACGTCCGCTTGAAAAAGAACATGCTACAAATCCTTCATCTTCCGTTTTTAAGCATATTCGAACGTGTCAAGTACAACGTTCCGACATCAATAGTGATATTCTGGCTCATGATCATGATAATACAAATTTAAGACTACGAGAAGCATTTATTATTAATAAATATAAGGCAAAAATTAATAGTAGAGCGGAACTTGACAGTTATCGTGATTTCCTTTATTTACTAATATTAACTTTTCATTTTTTCACTACCGCATCTAGCAACATAGAATTCATCAATCCTGTAAGGTCAATTTTTGCTTTTTGCTGATGAGTGATCCAGTACAAGCTCTTCATATCTACATGTCATATCATTTCTTGTCATTGTAAATTATCCATCACACATAGTAAGCATCATTTTCAAATTCCTTATATTTCAAACTTTTACTAACTTCTTTACAAGCCTTTTGTGCCTAAAGATGATTACTGGATGGTAATCGAAAAAAATTTGTACATCTGAACATAAAAAAATAATTGACATCTCAAATATTCCTGGCTCTTTCCAACCAAAAATATTATAATGTTGATAGTGCTGCATGTAGTGTTAGTTGCTTTGGAAAGGCCTGTGACTGGTGACATAGAGTAGTTATATTAGGTAAAGTAGCAACTCAGCATTTATTAAATCCCCAATGTGAATACAGTTTAGATTTTATTAAATGAACTCGAGGTGATACAGTTGGAATTGTTTCCAAATATGAGATATACACATTTATGCAGTTTTGAAGAAAAACAATGGAATTGACTGATCATGATAGTATAATGCAGAAAGAAATGATATTGTTTTACAGATCCTCCGTGTCATGACAGCCTTGGAAGGCAATTTTGTTAAATTAGCTACTTGATGACCTGCTATTGCTTTCATGCTGAACCTCCAGAGAATCTTCTTTAGCGAGATCATATCATAAGCAACCTGCCACTGGAAGATCAAAACAACATAATCAAAGACGATGATTTCAATTGACTTAAAAGATGTAAATGGTTCCACATCACTAATCAGAGTCAAGAAATGAAATATAAATTTAGTGAATCATAAAACCATGACGATGAAAATTGAATTAAAAACATGAAATTTCAGCCAAGACAGCACAATAAGATCTAGACTTTTTCATGAAGACTTCCATTATAACGTCGTTCATTAGATCATCAGCATAATTTCCGCTTAGTTACGATGCTTGATATCAAATATTCATTCCTTTTGATATCCAACTTGTTTCATACTGCTTATATAGGGGCGTCATGTCGGTAGTATATAAATTGGCAAAATTTTGGAATTTTTAAAATTGCTCACATAATTTTATGGACCGCAGGAGGGTAATCTCCGCAAAAAAAATAAATCTTTTCATACAAAAATTTTCACTGTGTACAGATACTTTTTAAGTCGAGACTCTACAGTGTACCTACATATAGCTAGGCCTACTTACTCTATGACTGGTGACATTATTGCTATTAGATTCGAAATCATTTTGCATGTTTTACAGCGCACTAAGCCACAGGGTGTAACGCTTGCGGTTTGTCGTTGCTAAATTTCGTGGGATATCGCATAATTTTAAAGAAACAAGAAATTGTTTCATCTTAGATGGTGGTTTCCACTAAAGTTCAATCTTAAGGCTGTTATGTCTTATGTCTTAAAGTGCTTATGTCTATCAAAAATTGATCTCACTTCACTTTAAGTTGATGGATGATATGGGACAATGAAAGGAATAATTCGAACATTATCGACTTTCCGATTATTTCAAAACAATGTCTGCCGATCCAAAGCCAAGGCTTTATTGATCTGCTGTGGAGCTCGCCCACGAGGACGACCTCTTATAACTGGAGTCTAGCACAATTCCTGAAGAAAGTAATCAAAAAAGCTAAAGTTTGCGATCGGACTTACGTACCGGCACACGTTTTATGCATTACACGAATATTTCAATTTGAAAATCTCGCTTTATGAGCTAATAGATATCTAGATAAAATTTCCTGCAGAGCGAATTAATTTTTTGAAGACCGTACGTATTTTTGAATCGTACGTTTTGTTATTTTTCATCGTCTCATTCAAAGTATCTTAACTTCGAGTTAAGAGGTTCCAGCGATCGAGAATGATAGTAATTAAGGCTTAATTAACATGCGATATCTAAAATGAGCACTTTCCAATTGGCAAAACCTTATGTGTGTGCGGTGAAGATTTTAAATAATTTTACGTGTAAAAATCTAGGCCTAATTATCTCCACTCCAGTAAAATTTCATGCATATCTATTAGCTGTGGAGTTAAAAATGCCCATGCATTGCATAGTTATGATCACCTTCCTAAAAATCTATATATGATACTTGATGCTTGCTACTTATGCATATAATTATTTTCTTTAAACAGTTATTCCCCACTAAGTCAGGGAAAGTTTTTACATGTCACTCGCAGCAACACACTAACACATTGCGCTTTCGATTATTTTAATGCTATGGCGCATTTATACCCAACAACCATTTATTTATCATTTATCTGTAGAACGAAAAAAATTCTGAAAAAATAAAACAGTATTCCTTCCACAGTATTTCCTTGGAATACTGTGAGGAATATGAAAGAAACCATGCTTATCGCCCATGAGACAGTGTCGTTAATACACGAGTATGCGCAGCTGTAGTGTGGAGTGTAGTATCTGCTTAAAGAGTCATTTTGAAGAACATACATAGGAAGGTTTCAAAAATTGTGCATTCTCAAGTTCTCTGCTTTGGTCCAGTTTTCACTACATACCCACCGCAAATGTCAGGGTCGGCAAGCATGAATCATTGCAGCGGAAGGGCCGATTTCCATTGCAGAGAAATTCGATTCTGGTTGAAAGCACGATTTCCATGACACTAAAGAAAAGTACAACCGGGGATTAGACTCTCATATTCATCTTGATGGACATGAGATTCAAGGGAACTCGATTTTGACCTGCAGTAGACCTATTTCTTCAACAAAGTAAATGTGATTCCAATTTCCGGAACAATAGAGACGCATTCTAGCCATTTCCTTTTGTTTTAACAAACATAAGAACAAACAATCAGTTAAGAAACTGTTGATAACTAATACCGACTCATTTTGTCTTATTATTTGTGGCTGTGCTTCGTCTGAAGTTCTAATGTTAGCTCTTTTATCTACATGTACGGTTGGAGGTGTGACGACGCAAGAATATAGTGGTTCATTGTTTAACTATTTCCAATCAGCGTTAGGGTGCACTTCCGTTAAAATTTGGATCATATGATCGACTCCCCACTGTTCATTTAATCTGTTATGGTTGTTGTAAATTTTGAATCTAAGTGATACGCGACCATCTCATCAAAATGTTTGGGAATGTGGATGACCTGGACATGGAAAATAGAGATCCAAATGGACTTAATTCTCATTTGGCGGTAAGTTGGCATTTGGTATATTCAGAATACATGTAATAAGGAGGCTAATCGCAATTAAATGGACTAAAGCTCGATCGCTGAAAAACTTAATTAGTGACCCGAAGCAAAGATGTATAACCTATCTAATGATTAGCAAAGCATCGTATGAATTGAAAAATGGGAGCGCCCTGCTTCGTAAAATCGCATGTCTCCGCAGGTTCAGGCTATGCAACCTGTTTCTGTATGATCGAATGAATCCAAGCCGTACATTTTCGTTGAGAATTATTTTATATGTAGATTATTTCTCAAAAAAGTTCTCTGACTCTCAAAAATGAATTTGCCCCATAACTTGATAACATTGTGTCAAACTGTCAATAATGTTCGAGAACGAATTGACAGATGCACATCAGATACCTATTTTTCTATTATAAAATGATGTCGAATACAAATCAATAATCGGCTGGGCATAAGCGATCACCAAGCAAAACATCGATTTTGTGTAGTTGAAGGAAATAGACTATGTGCACTATTTGTATGTAGGATATACACTATCTAATCATTTTGCAGCATTCTTCACTACAATTTGCATAACGGGGAATCGATATGTTCTCATCTTGATGAAATATTACATAACAACAAAATCATAAATTGATGTATACCGGAAACGGCACCTGTATCATAATACCTTGCTTACGAGTAAACACATATTAAACGAAGATGAATGTTACGGAATATTATCTGGACGGTACAAGCTTGGAAAAAACATTCTATTGCTTTTCTTTTTGTTCAAGACATGGCTTTATCGTCGACAATCACTGTCTAGAACTGTAATGAAAACTTTTCACCAAAATATTCAGGTATTCGAGATTGCTTTGCAATTAGCGCTGTGGTAAATAAGGCTAGCCATACGTTATACTTATCACATGAATTTGAGGAGAGCCAATAATTAGGCCTAGTTTTGTACTCTATTCATATCAGTGAAATGCATTCGTACAAATAGTCATAAAACATCATTCTCATCTAAGCGACGTGCTTGTTATGTTATTAAATCTATAAGTAAAAATGCGCGGTCATTTTCCATGCAGAAGATTTTCCGTAGGCCTATGTGCTAGCTAGGCCTATCTTGATTAACAATTTCAAAAGATTAAATATTAGCCTCATCAGCGATTTTAATGACTGGTGTGAATCCGGCGTCTTGCCTGAAGGTTGCCGGTCACCGGAACGGCCCGAAAATCTCAGTCGGTTTCCATCTGTAGTACAATTCTCGGAAGTAATGTCATCGATGGAAGAAAGAGATATGGTGCGCATATGTCTGATTACGAACAGCATTGAAGCATGACAGAAGTTTGACCCTTTGCATAAATTGCAAACAAAAACAACGAAAAGTGCTTGCGAGGCCTTTCGACCGGTTCTCTTTCAGGAATTACACCGGTGTGAAGCAGATATACAAGCATTTGAATTGTTGACACTATAGAAATAATAAATCACTGATATGTTTAAACAAAGATAAGAAATCATTAAAAACAAAATTGATTAAAGTCAATTACCAAGGTAAAGCTAAAGACAAAACGTTTTCTTTTTGAACACACAAATTTGGCCGGAGGCGTTTGATATGCAGTGCCTCGGCAATATGCAGGCGTAACAGACTACTGCGCCCCACATGAAATATGACACTAAAAGCCGTTTCTGAAGGTTTACACTTTTGCTCAAATACATGACGTGTGATAAAGCTGGACGGAGGATGTTTGGCACGTGGTCGAGTCTTACCTAAGCGCAGCCATTTTGGCAAGTGCTCGTTTACCCTTTCTTGAAGATGCCGACTGGTTCTGCCGATGTATTTGCATCCGCAAACACACACAAAAGAATAGATTACGTTAGATTGGACAGTAACATGAAGGCGATCTTTCAAAGGGGCCACGGGAACTTTACGCACAGAGAAAACTACTTTCGGCTCAACGGCTGGAAAACACAGCAAAACGATGTAATTCCTGAAAGTGAACCGGTCGAAAGGCCTCGCATGCACCTTGCGCTGTCTTTTGTTTACAAAGCATTGAAGCAATCAAGGTTGAAGCCTAGCTCATTCAAGAACACAACAAATCAATACTTCTCACACACTATAGCAAACTTGTTGTCAGCCAATTTTCACCATCTTTAGATCTTAGCACTTCGTTGGAATGTAAAGATGGACAATTGAAACTTAAGCGGGAGATTCGACTGCCAATACCCTTAATCAGGACAGCACCAGACCAATCAAAGAAATCTGAATTAATTTGAAAATTTTGAAATAAAATGTTGTGTAATAAAATGCATGGAGAGACGACCTATTCGCCGTTGCATGATTAAAAGTTTCAATTAATCAACGAAGGAAGAAAAAACAATTTCATGTAGCAAAATAAGTAATTTCCAAATAATTGAAGATAAAGAAGTCACTCCCTTCTATTTACGACTTTTTATTCCAATAAGTTAAAAATAAGCACCCGACGCGTTTCGTCCGAAGACAGTCTCAAGGGTGGCGTACAAATGTGGAAGGATCCTTAAATACTGATTAGGCATAGTTGTGGCAACTCATTAAACTTGTTCATGACGTCTATTAAGTTTTGGCATTTTCATCGCTATGAAGCGTACTTCAGCCATTCTAGTTGTAATCGCATTAAATTGTTGAATAAGGATCTCACAACTAAAGTCAGTTATTTCCATCTCTCTACCAGCATGAAATTTTAGATGATGCTCGCTCAAAGCACTTTTGGAATCCCTGTTGCGAATACGACGTTCGTGTTCTTGATAGCGCAACTTGAAAGGTCGACAACTTTGTCCAACATAGAGGTCATTGCACCAAAAGCATTTAAAACAATAAACTAGATATCTGCTTTTGCAGTTGTATTTAGAACCAATGGCGCTACACACATTACAATTACACATTTTAATTGCTTTTGGTGCAATGACTTCTATGTTGCACAAAGTTGTCGACCTTTCAAGTTGCGCTATCAAGAACACGAACGTCGTATTCGCAACAGAGATTCCAAAAGTGCTTTGAGCGAGCATCATCTAAAATTTCATGCTGGTAGAGAGATGGAAATAACTGACTTTAGTTGTGAGATCCTTATTCAACAATTTAATGCGATTACAACTAGAATGGCTGAAGTACGCTTCATAGCGATGAAAATGCCAAAACTTAATAGACGTCATGAACAAGTTTAATGAGTTGCCACAACTATGCCTAATCAGTATTTAAGGATCCTTCCACATTTGTACGCCACCCTTGAGACTGTCTTCGGACGAAACGCGTCGGGTGCTTATTTTTAACTTATTGGAATAAAAAGTCGTAAATAGAAGGGAGTGACTTCTATATTTTCAATTATTTGGAAATTACTTATCTTGAAATGAACCTCCCGTATCGACGCACAACGAGTCATGTAGCAAACTGTGTAACATATAGGCCTACAATTAGACTTCAGCAATTACTAATTGAATGCAATTAATTATGCGGGTAAATCCAATTTATTCCACAACATTTCTGTCTTTTTCAACTTTGGGTCTCAGATTTCCGTGAAAATTTGCATATATACTCATTTTTTTACGCTGAACACGAAAATCGTAGCGGCGACCACACCAAATAAAAACTTTCCATAGAAATCTAGCACTTTTAAAAAACCATTTTTCTACATCTCGGTCAGAGGACAAATTGATCTCGGTCAGATAGATGTCTAATAGGAAACTCTTCGGCTTCTCCATTTGGGTTGCTGATGAAACTGAGAACTTAGGATGAATGCTTGCATGCGCAAAGCGAAGTGACCAAAATGTAATGTATTGCATATAATGTCCGTTGACCGTGACCCACCTTGTCTTCTGACCGAGATTTTTAAGGTCTCGGTCAGAGGACAAATTGATGTCGAACAGGAAACTCTTCGGTTTGTGCATTTGGGTTCATGAGACTACGGGAACTTTGGACGAATACTTGAACGCGTAAAACGAAGTGATCTAAATGTAATTGCATACATTATCATGTCTTTAGACCGAGACCCTTGTACTCTGACCGAGATCTTCAATTTCAACGTTGTCCTCTGACCGAGATTTTTTAGGGTCTCGGTCAGAGGACATTATCGTGGTTTTTGGAGATTTTGAGAGGGTTAATTGATATAAATGAAAAATTTCTTTTGCATAGATGTTAAGAGCATGGATCCCTCCTATGCTGTGAAATTTCATCGATTCCTGACAAAATTTCTGGTTTCAGCATCCATATGAAATTTTTGGGAATATTCAAATTCTCTGGTCGAAAAAACGGATAAAAATATTTTTAAATCAATATTGCACACTTGTAACGGCATCAAACTGAATTTTCTTTACGGATTTATAAACTAGCACACTAGAGGATTCGTTTGGTGCAAAACGTTTAATGGAAGAATCAATATTCTTCGAGAAAAGGTACCTCGGTCAAAGGGCAGAAAGCGTCTCGGTCAGAGGACATTTTTTTCATTGGACAATGGAAACCCCAGTGAAAATTCAATGATTAATATTGATTATAATATTTAAAATTAGACTGTCTTAAAGAGCTGATCTTCTTCTTTCAGATGATATAAATATTAGTGGGTGTATTTGAATGTATCTAATCGAAAATCCGTGTTGAAGTGAGAGTACTGCAACTTTGGACATGCTTTTTTGGTCTTTTTTCGGCAAAAAACGGCAACTTGTGAAGAAGGTCTTGGCTTTGTGACTTTTTAAAAGCCATGCCATAATAGATGAGATCTTTACGGTTCGATTGAAAAAAAAACTATTGAAATCGGTTCAGAAATATGGATTTTACAAATCAAAGACACATTTTCGTCAAATGTTGTGGATTAAATTGGATTTACCCATGCGCTCTCTGAGTAGTTGACATAAATCTAAAAAAGGACTATATGTTTGCAATCTCGAATTCGAGATCTCGATTTTTTGGGAAATTTTGAACTCGAGATCTTGTGATTGAGAGATGAGATCGAGATTGAACTGTGTAAATAACTGTATAAATAAACCGTATAGAGCCTCTCGTTTTGAAATCCCGGGATTATGATTTTCGGGATAGGGACGGAATTTGTAAAATCCTCCAATCCTAATAATGACGTGCAATGTTTGATGAATTGTCATCCCAAGTGATATGCAATCCCTTATCTACGAATTAGCTGATCTTTATAGAATAGCCAACAATTTTCTATCGAACATCATGGGAAATGATGCAATACTGGTGCTACTAGCATTTAGGACTCTTAAGAAAATAAACTGATTTTGTTTGTAGGAGTTCTTCAAATTGTCAGGTAGGTCTACGCACAATTCAAATATTTAAAAGATTTGATTATCATAAGATACCAAAATGAACTACTAGTATCAAAGCGTATTGTGTGAAATAATATGTTGCCTTTCATTAACTGAAGCAGATAATTCCTAGTTAGATATATTGGGTTAACTGATTGCTACCTATTGAAGTAGACATATGCCGATATGTAGCACCACCTCAAGTGAACGCATGCGCAAGTATCAGATCGTTCCGCTTTGATGATCAAATTCAATAAGTTTGATCTGCATGTCTTCTGTATCTGTTTGCATTGCGTATAGTTTGAGTTCACCTGCAATAATCTATTACACACTTAGTTACGTAAATCACTGCTTCTTTAACCTATCTATTGTTTTAGGTATTGAAGAATTCTGCATTGCTATTATAACCAGCAACCATAATGTAAGCCATTAGTCAAATGATTCAAGCAGTAGTTTCAGTGAAAGTCTTTCATTGTACATGTATGCACATTGTGCACATATATAATGCTGCAGACAATTCCTTTCGCAGTTGTCATTGATTTTATTAACGCACCTTATATGGAGCGATTATGTCATGAACTTTTCTAAGTCAATTGTTCAGTAATGTACAGATCTAACTGTATGTAGTTAAAAACATGATTGGCATGACTTCTCAAAGTATTGAATCATTGCTAATTATACACGTATCTAGGAACAACTTGTTGAATATGATCTTGCATCACCACGAATCCTCTTCACCCATTTATGCCGGATGTGCTAAATATCGAACATGAAACAAATAAAATTTGAGTTTGAATCAATTTTTCTGCTAGGTACAGAACTGCATTTGACTAATTTTCAGCGTCTCGTACTTTTCAGGTTGCTATGATTTATTTGAACGTCTAAAATTAATATAACTGAACGTAACGGGCACATTTTAAATGTTTGAATATTTTCAAGATGAGGACTGTTAAGTAAATTGCAATGTGAAGGCAAGTTAATTTAATTTTTTATATCTTTTTTTATAAATATGTTTATTCTTAATGTAGATTTACCATTCAAGGTGACACAGTAATGAAATATCGCTTAACGCATATACTGCATAACTTTAAATTAAATTCAAATGCTCGGAATTTAGCGCATCCGGCGTTAGAGTGACATAACTGGGAACTGAACAAAAGATTTCTCATGAATGCGCTGGAGTGTAACAGTTTCCCTTTTGATGAATTAATGGTGAAATAATTCGGTCGCCATGGATGCAAACGACACATAGCAGATAAACCCGCAAGATTTGGATTCAAAGTTTCGACCTTGGCGTCCCACCTTGGTTACCGCCTGTGGATGGAGCCGTATCCTGGACAGGTCGAATAAGCAACAGAGGAATATGATTTTGGGAAAAGCGATGACGGTGTTTCCTACTTGGCGAAAATATTGAAATATCGTTACCCAAAACAAGAAATGTCAATAACTGCGGACAACTTTTTTTCTGGTCTACGCGTTTTTCATTCAGTGAAAGAAAATCTGGATATACTGTGTATTGGAACATTCCGAAAGAATCGCCTTCCAAACAATGCATTTGACTACAAAGGAGTAGATCCAATGCCACTACATCCTGTCGTGGCAGATTTGCATGAAGATAAATACCATGCAATAATATGCAGTAATAAATATTCCTCGGCGATCCGACAAATATGGTTTTTGATTGTCAGTTTCATCCTGTTGATGTAATGCTAATGCTGGATGTGCTAAATTTATAATCAATGTCAGATATCTATGACCATAATGATATGAACTGTAAAATGTATGTGGGCGGATTCATTAGCATTAGTTATTCTAGGAAATAAAAATAATTTCCTTCAATTCACCGTCTTTCAAATAATCAATTGGTTAAAGCTATGTTTAATCTTTCGAAGAATTGCAATCCCAATACATTTTGTAGTGCAACGAACGAGGCCGATCTCAAATTTTCTGAAAATTGACTCTCAAATAAAAAGAAGTGGATCTTCAGATGGATGAAATTTTGGAGCTGGCAGATGAAAGAAGACCGGAGATGCACATTCGAATATGATACGAATTAAACCGTAATATGTCAAAGTCAAATACTCCTTAGAAAGGAGATAATGAGTAATGGCAGTGGGCGGGAGGACAATATCCAAGAAATTTTCAAAACTAAAGTATTCTCTCTCGAAGTATTTATGCCACATTGGCATTTATGTAACAATAGTATTATATTATATAGCCACATAAGTATTTATACACATGCCATATTGTGACATAAGTACCTCGGGAGAGAATACTTTGGCTTTGAATATTTCTTAGAAAGGAGAGGTTTGGGCAGCCAAATGGCATGCAATCGTTGATTAGCAGTCTTTATTATCCGACTAATATGCGTATTTCAAGAAAGGCGACTATTCAGAGTGACACCCGAACACGCAGAGTATTCACATCTTCAATATCAAGATGGTGTAAAGAATAGCTGTCATTTACTCTTGGAATGATCAACTTCTTCGACTTGGCGTTATTTAGATACAGACCGTTCAATGTAGACCATCGACGTAAATTCACATGCTCAGATACGAAATTGTTTATTTGACCTTTGCGAAACATGGGAATGCAGCAAACAACGCCATCAATATGCTTAATAATGGATGAGCTTGGAAGAACAGGAGACAATGAAGCAGCAACCGTGCAGTAGAGATAGGGACCAATTGAAGAGCCTCGAGGCATCCCTGATGGAACATGACGAGTTAAAAAGTTGAAGCATAAAATCGAGTTGAAAATTCAAATTCCTGACGAAGAAATTGTGGCCAGTATCCCATCTCACTGTCCTCCAATCGAAACCAGTCGAAGTAACACGTATTGGAATATTATCTGATTTGAAAAGACGTTATCTATTTTCATATAAAAACATTTTGAAGTATCGTCAAACAATCTGTCTCTTGAGCTGTTATTTTTCTAAGAAATTGGTATGAAACACGTGGATTTTTTGTAAAATAGCAATGAAAATATCTAAGTGAAGACAGCTTATCACTTGAAAACGCACGGAATTAGTCAGTGACGTCTTGTAAGCTACGAAATTTTCAAGATTAAAGGATAGATAAAATTTGAACCGATCCTGATACTGATCTGCCCCTTTTTTATTTGTGCTTTACATGTCAAAAGTTGTCATGTTTTGATTTATGCCCTTACGTGCACTATATAAACTGAAGTTCCTGTTGAAAGATTCCTTTGTTATAGTTTCATTGAAAGTATTAACTACACCACCTGAGACCTGAGTAACATGTCTATGTTAAAGTGTTGGTATAGACATCAAGTTTATTTAACATCAATAATATTTGTTGTAGGCCTAGATTTCATAGGTGACAGACTCTCAGTCACTCAGCTTTACCATTTACGAGGGCGGTGCTGATTATGATTATTGCAGATTAATTTTTTCTCTCAATAGAGCTTTTTCATAATCATTCTTGTCTAATATATCTTGAACAAACCATCCTAGAGTCCTTATCGTTAAAGATTTAATAGACAAGTTATATCTTCACATCAAGATAGTACAAGCTCACAATTAGAACTATTCAAAGATGCTTAGCTTATTCTAGTCTGCCTATTGATGTAAACCTTTACATTCCTAATCTCTGATATAATCTGTAATCTTTAATCTTCTTTTGAAAGCACATTTATCAGCCGTTTTAATTATTTTGTTGTTCGCCGAATAATCGAAAGTGGATTCAGTGCTTACTATACTTTATGAGATATGTAGTGGGACAACCTTAAATTGATAAGAAACTGTCTAAGATGTTAAAAGTAAAAAGTTCCTCCAAAAAGCTTAATATGATAACAATGCTGGATGAAATTCACAGATCCAGAGAATTGCCACTTCTCACTATATAAGTTTGAACATAATCTTCCCACTCTAGCATCTAATGTTAATGTTAGTATAGATATTGACAACAGTGCAGTCATTAATTGAATAATGCAGATTCATGGACAGATGCATGAAAAAAATGTGGCATTTTTATTAAAATGCAGTAGTGAGTATATTGTCGATCGGACGGAAAATGTTATCATGCTTTGAATTGTTACTCAATTCAAACAGCAATTATTATTTCTCTATATTCATAAACCATGGAGTTATACTTTACATGGAGTTTTTGCAATGGTCTCATGTAGGCTTTTAAACGCTTTGTAAAGTTATAAATATTTGACGCTATCAGAGCGATGCTACTTTCAGCGACTTTAATACATCATCGATCTGACTACATGTAGACCAAGGATGTAATGTCGGAGTCCAGGAGTCTTGTCGTCTTGGCCGGAGTCAGAGTCGGGTTACAAATCAAATGGTAGCTATAAATCCTGTAACTAGATCGGAGAGCCTGTTGTCCGGCGCAATGAGTAATTTCCAATCTCGACTTACGATTATTGTTGTCCACTCCATCATGTCTTTTAGAGCGAATCATGGAACAGGGTTGAATCCAGGTCGGGTCCAGCGCTCTGGGTCCATAAACCCGACTAGAAATTTTCTATTCTGTTACTTTCTTATAGGTCTACTTCTAATATTACATGGCCGCTGGCACTTGTAAAATTATTGTACGAGTAAATTGTTAAGAGGAATGCCATTTTGTAATCATGTAGTGCTTTGGTAGGCTATGGCTATATGTAGGTCAAATGGTCTATGATCATATAGCCGGCTAGGCATAAACCTCAGTTTACAAGCATAGGCACTAGACTGCGCCGTGCAACTAGACCTAAATGAACATGCATAGCTATTAGCCTATACCAAGGCGATCCAAGGTTACCAAATGGCAAAACTAGAAGATGATATACGGCAATAATTTACATCATGTATCTAGGCCTAATATTTTTCTAATATTGTTTTTGACCGTGTTTGTTTATTTTTTCAAAGATGGATTAAATATCACAATTTGAAAGTGAGTATATCACACTCTGAAAAGTAATTACAACACCTGGTTTTTAAGCCTCGCTTTTAAACATGTGTCTGTAACAATGCTTCTAATATAATTTTAAGCTTTATCCCTGTAGCTGAGTGTGAGATAGAATAGTGAGTGTGAGATGTGAGTGTGAGTAGCTGAGTGTGAGATGATTGACAACTGTTGTATTCAAAGGGGCAGCAGATCAAAACAAGAATCAAAAATTGTGCGGTCTATCCACGGTCAGATAGAGAAGCGGACTGAAGATTTTGACTACTTTCAAAAGAGGTTGAGTTATAGCTGTCAGCAAACATCAGTAGCATGATGTAAACAGGCACCTAAGTAACTTATGAACATGCCATCGACAATGCAAGAGCTCTATTTCACACGTCAAAGCAACTTTAAGTTACAGAAAGATTTAAATTTTTTAAAGGGTTTTTCATTTGAAAAGATATGATGGCATATCCTAGAAAAATACCAAAATAAACAATGAAAGCAAGAAGTTACAAAACTGAAAAGCTCAAAAAACTTTCAACACTCTAGAAAACTTTTTTAAGAACCGGGGACGGAGTCCTATCAAGGCCCAGAATCATATCCGGAGACGGAGTCCGATCAAACAGGGACTCTGCATCCCCTATGTAGACTGAACGAGTCATGTTCCTATTTCTCTAAGACTCATAATCTCTTTTCAATCCGGATTGAACAAGGAAATATAATATAAATTACCACATTAATTTGTATGTCGTCCTTGAACAGCTTCGTAATATTGATGTAAAGCATCCTCATACTTGGTATAGATTGAGTTAACCAGCATAATTCAAAGAATGTCTTTAATTGTACAAGTTGAGATAGTTTATACTGGTACGTCTATAACATGCATGCATATTGTGAAACTATTGATAGTCACTTGTACGTCATTGAGTTTATAAATATACATTTCTCAAGAATTGATAAATTTGCATAAAATGTTTGCATATCAATTCATTGCATGAATGTCAGAGTGTGTTATTAGTCAACGGTAAAATGTATTTTATCAAATATTAAATGACTCAACATCAATCATTATCTCAGAAACTTGCTAATGACGATACATTTTATGCGGGATAATTAGTTATTATTCAAAATAATTAGTTCCAAATTCAAAATTTAAAGAACCCACTTTCTTTTATCTGTTGTTAGTGTATTCTAAAGGATTGAAATCTCATGCACTGATGACTATCATCACAACAGTCATTTACAGTGTATAATAGAATATAATCCCTACTAATTTTAATTATTAATTGAAGTAGCCCTGATGAGAACTGTAGTTCTTCAATCCGCGGGTTTCCTAATGCGATGCTGTTGTAGCCATTGGATTAGCCAGCTATAAAAAGAGCTCAATAGAGCGTTTTCGTGGCAACTCGTGGAATTAAAACTGATCGACTTTGACACAATAACCGGTAATAATAGAAATCTTAAGACTCCTGTCGCAACACCAATTATACCCATTTTCACTGTTAATATGCATTTATTCTAACACTGATCCGTTCCGACCGACTTGAGTTTTGAGAAAAAGCAACTGATTATAATTTATTAGTCCAAGGGCTACTGACGTTTTCTTCCCAAATTCCGCGCACGAGCTTCCTGTTATTCATAATTTGTAGATTGTCAACCATTATCAGTAAAACGGCAATTCTTGAACCGTAACTCCAGTCGTCTTGCAGGAGATCCAGGTGATCCCGAGTTTGATGCACTTAATAACGTTATGATTTGACATTCATTTAATAACTCAAAATGAGTCATTTTTATGATTTTGGTTGCACTTTTAAGGCACACATCTTCCAGCCCTCGACGTGCAAAGTTGTTGGAATTATTTCCTACAAACTTTCAAAAACTCATGAAATGCAGTGAACCCATGAGTATTTTAAGCATGCACTTAAAGCACCACGATGCACCAAATACACGCAACGATAATGGCGACAAAATGATGTAGAATTAATAACAAAAGGTAATAATAACGATGAAATGCAATTTTCGGTGTCTTCTAAAGCGAAAAAATGGGAAAAGTGAAAATCTCTTCGTGAAAAATTTGATATTTGGATAAAAAGCTCGGCAAAGATCATAAGCAAAGATAAATGACAATTGTCAGTCACTCTTGCAGCACTGTGCCAACATGTATTTGAATGGTGATATATCTATGCTTAGCAGAGCAGGCCTCGCTAATACATGTGCGACCCCAAAGCGAAGTTTAGATTTGAGATACCACACTCTATAGTCTTTGTCTAGTAAAGTGTCTACCTAACGGAGTGAAGGCTAATAATGTGGCGTCCTTCATTTTTCCAATTTTTTTCTAGAAATACCGGTATATCAATTGTTAGTGGATTATGTATAGTAATGTGTAGCCCAACAACTCTTTTGTAAAATACACTCTATTCGTGAATTTACCATTTTGTCCTCATGTGTTTGTACCGCCCTTCATGTTTGTTCTGACTAATAAAGAATTACGATGACTATTACATACTTTATTTACGAACGGGAAAAAAAACGCAAATAATCGTTGCGATATCATCAGTTTAGTCACCAACTCATGATCTACTTTCAATGTACTGATAGCGTTGGCATAGACTCCTCTGACAATCGTTTCTGACTCGAGTTTATTCGTGAAAATTGAGCATATATTTCACGGTCAAGTTACGCTCATATGATGATTATCTATCAACATTTTGCAAACGTGTTGCATGCGATTTCCTGACGAACATGTAATGTTGCACGTTTACGAAACGTCAGCCTTGTGATGTCTCAGTTTTAGACATTTGAAAAACTGAGTGCGAAAACGTCTTTCGTCCGATTAGAACATCCAAATAAGTTCTTGACATAATACTTGCATTGAGTATATAAGTAATAATGTTTATATGTTAGCAATACAAACGGGAAAAAGAAGTTATATCTAGCATTCTTAATTTAACACACTATACAACAAAGCATGACAACAAATCTGTCGAAATTTTAAAGCCAGAATTATTTATTAATTTTGGGTGATTTTAATCATTTTGATTGTCAGCGTCTTTGCAATGACCTAGATATGATTGATGTAATAGTACAACCAACCCGGAAAGAAAACATTTTGGACCATATTATCATGACGAAAGAATTAAATGAAAGCTACTCGTCAGACAAAGTCGATTATGACGCTCCTATTGGTCGCTCGGATCATGTTTTCTTCTGACTGCCGTTCCAGTGCCAAACCTTCAGAACCTTTCAGCATGTAATAGTCATAACGGTTGTAGTCTGAGAACTGTTTTTGATTACCGAGAAAGCCATGTTCAATGCCTAAATTTGGCCGTATCTTTAAACGATTGGTCACATTTGTACTCATATGAATCTGTTGATGAAAAATGGAATGTATTTCACCAAACAATTACTCAACTGATAGATGACATTATTCCTCAACACACAATCTTGATGACCCCTAAGGACAAAGACCGGTTAATTCACCGCTTACGAAACACCTGATAATCAACGTTGGGAAGCTTACCGAAATCGGGAATGGACAAAATATAACCATTTAAAACAAAAAGTTAAAACAGAGATACAAAATTGCAAGCTTATCTGGGCTAAAAAACTAAAAAACAAAAGAAATGGATTATGGAATTTACTGTCAGTAACGAAAGAATATGGCAACAAGACAAACTTGTTTGACAATTTTATAAACAAGAACAATGGATTAGAAAATACCCTATCACTCATAGCAGAACATTTTTCTTCGACATGCGTCTCTAACTCCTCCATGTCTGATGCTGTTACTATTACTGATGATGATTGAAGCTTCGAGGTGTCTGAGTCTCTGGTTTCGAAATTCCTATAGGTTGCCAAAACAAATAAGTTCTCCGGAGATCCAAAGGTTTCGACTTTCTTGTACAAGCATTTAGCCTCCTCTATTGCTGCGCCACTAACTCACATATTTCAGTCATGTATTGAACAAAGAGATATTCCTTCTGATTGGAAGAATTTGATAATTACCCCAATACCAAAAGAAAAACCGATTCAATTGACAAAACTTTGACCCATATCACAGAGTATTCTGCCTTCAAAAATTTTTGAAAAAGTATTGTTGAACAATATGAGATCTACCTTTCAAACGATGTTCGGACAAGAACAACATGGTTTTCGAAAGTCTTGCTCGACAACTACTGCTCTTACATCGATTATGAATAAATTGTATATGAACTATGATAATAATGACATATCTGGATCAGTTCTTTTGGCTCTCGATCTTCAGAAAGCATTCGATCATTCAAGTCACGGAATCATATTGAACAAACTTTTGAGACAAGGTATACCTAGTGGCTTTGTAATTCTTTTAAGGACTTATCTTGAGAATCGTTTTGCTTGTGTGAAATTAAATAACAAAGTCTCTAACCTCTTCCATGTGAAATCTGGTGTGCCCCAAGGCACAGTGTTAGCACCATATATTTTCAATGCATGTTTTGAGATCTACAGTGTGTTTTACCAACCACACATATTGTAAAATATGCAGATGATCTTACATTAATTTTACCGATCAGACCAGATTCATCAATTGTACGCGATATTAATGTTGAAACTGAACACGTGCAGAGTTGGTGTGAAATGAATTGTTTATCGCTAAACATGATGAAATCGAAGTTGCTTTTTTGTTCTAGAAGCATGAATGTTGATTTTTCTGGTGTACCACAGTTTTCGGTTGAAATGGTTGAATGTGTTTCCATTCTGGGTGTTGCAATAACTAGTGAGCTTAGTTGGAATAGTCATTTTTGCAACTTGCTGAAAAAGTGTAACAGCCGTTTTTATGTACTGCGACAACTTTGGCCTTATGTAAGCACTGACGAACTGCGCATGCTATACTCTGCACACATACGCTCACCGCTCGAATATGTTTGTCCCACATTTGTTGGTCTGAGTAAAACGCTCTCTTCCAAATTAGAATCTATCGACAAACGTGCTCACCGAATTATTTACGGAAACAAACCACGCCAGTGTCGATGCTGTAAAGGTGAACTGGAAAAGCGACGGCATGAGCTGAGTATCAGTGTTTACAAGCGAATTGAAACTGACAGAAATCATATCCTGAATCCTATAATTCCCAGAAGACTTCCGCGATCTGGTGTACTATCAATCCCTTGTTGCAGAACTGAAAAGACCCGCAGATCTTTCCTACCATATACCGCTTGCCTCCTGAGTAACCTAACCGATCTCTAACTCAAAACGATTCTTGTAATTTCTTTATGTCCTTATTGATTTGTGATGTATCTTTGATTGTCAATTACACTGAAATATACGCCTTACTTACTTATTATAACAAGGATTACAAGAATGTGTGAGTTTGATTAAGAATATCACATTGACTTGAAAGTCAGAAGAGACTACAAGTCTTCAAGACAGTGGTTGAGAATTGTCATGGGCAGTGTGGATAATTCGCTATAGAACACGGTTTTGAGTTCCTGGAACTTAGTAGTGTATTGATTAAATGAGCGTCAGTTGCAAAGGACGGAGTATGCTGAGAATAGACATGGAAAATTGATTTTTCTCACTGCACAAGAGTAATGACACCACTCGAATAGCGCCTGAAGATGACGCTATCGTTTTTCTATTAATGCGAACCTCAACTTGCCTAGCGCCTTGCAATTAGCAAGTTCCAACGGGCATTGATAAAATATCACTTTAAACACACTACTGGCATATCGTTTTAGCTAGTGCGCCTAATTAATAAATTCTGCTTTTTAAAATTTCGAAATTTTGTCGAAATATCACCAGCTTGCTAATTGCAAATCACAATTTACCCGAGCATGGCTACAACTTCAAATACGGAGTTGTGTCGAAGTTGAGAGAAGGCCTGCTGATGATTCCTGATATTGGATGAAATAGCAGCTATTCAGGTCTGTTCCCATTTTTCAACTAAGGATGCAACTCAATATTTGATTATTCTATTAACACTGTTTGCAAAAAGCAGCATTTATTAATTATTACAGGCACACTAACTTAGGCGATATGCCAGTGGTGCTTTTAAAGTGATATTCAATGAATGCCCGTCGAAATTTTACTAACCTGCTAATTGCAAATCTCAAATTTACCCGGGCATGGCTGCAACTTTAAATAGGGAGTTCTGTCGAAGTTGGGAGATGTGACCTATGCCTGCTGATGATTCCCGATATTGGATGGAGTGGCAGATATTCAAGTCTGCTCCCTTTTTTCAGCTAAGGATGCACTTCAATATTTAATTATTATACTTAAAATTACAACCATATAATTTTCATACAGCCACAAAAATTATCACGTACATTTTTACAATATCATTACCATATAAGTGAATAAAACCCTGCTGTTTACCAAATCCACTTCAGCATTACAGTTTCAGGTGCAGTTGAAAGAATGAAAGCAATACTACAGTACTACATACATAATTAGTTTACTATTCTTTCAAAACTTTTGACTAACCTGAAATATCAGTCATCATTTTCATCGTCCTTCTTTAGTTCGTGTGATAGCTAATAATACTAAGATCCTGTTATTCTTTCTCCACAATTGCAGTACAAATGGATGTTTGTTGAACATATTCAATATTGACTACCGTAATCGTTTTCTGCCGTCTCGTAATCAATGTTTCGTTAACGTTCAACATTGTATAAAATATCGATTATAAATTTAGATCATATCAATCAAGAAATACAGTGATAGTATTATGCATCACTTCAAATCAATGCAAATGTGGTGCCAATATTTGGTAAGACTAGATCGTTCGAAAGATAAAAAATTGGATGAACATTTTGGTGGTGTTCCATTTACTATCTTCTTCAAGCATCGACTTGGTTTCTGCTCAAGACCTCATTCTCACTTTATTTGACTACCTTAATTTCGATTCGATGCAATTAATGTCTATTAAAAAATGGAAAGCGACGATTTTTGAGCTATGGTAAGTACATCACCCCGACCTCATCAAAGTTAAGAATATGGGATTTTGTGAATGTGTATAGGTACTACTTGTAATGTTTGACTTTTGATTGTCTGCGCATCTTCAACAGAAAGCGATAGTTCAAAATTTAGGAGCTGAGAAAGAAAGCTCATAGCAAAGCGGCAAGGTTTTTTCATTCCTCCTTTCGCTTATTTGGCGAAGTCAATGAATGAAAACAAAAGTCTGCCAGAAGGGACTACATTAAGCAACAGCAAGAAATGAAATTAATTAGGACAACAGATTGGATGTCACAGCAATTGCAATTACAATGCAAGACTGGTTTACACACTCAGCAACTGCTAAATCTTCATTTTTATTGAATTAAATGTCTTTTTCACTTCAGGTGCAGTTTGAAGATGTTCTTGGAGAACCAGAAGGTGCTCATTCCATTGATTGTGTTTGGAGAAATTCTTACAAAGCTTTTACATGTGCTTTGAATATTACGTACAAAATTTACACCACTCTGTGTGGGATATGCATAGCATTTTATTGGGGCTGCATATTCGCCTGTGTTGCATTTGATCATGTTTGGTGCATTACTCCTCAATGCAAACTATATGAAATTAACTGCGGAATCATCAGAAAGTTTTATCAAACTGTGCTTGACACTTTCTGTGCACCACTTTGTGAAGCATTTGGATCTATTTTCTCGAAAATAGTGGTTACCAATAAATAATGTAAGCCAATAACATGCACACGAGTGATTGAAATCAATGATTCATAAACGCTATTTATTTCACTATATTTTCGCTTTGAAATGTATCGCAAGAAAAATTCAATGGGGCTTGAAACTGTAGATTGCAGCGTAGAGAATTCATGCGCTTGCATCGACGTATGCGTGTGCACAAGCATTCAGGGACTCTACATGTGTACGCTACTGAATCTCGCAAAGATTTGACATTAAAGTCAGCTATGATGATTCAAAAGTCCTCGAACAATAGGAAACAATTGTGAATGTCAAGTATTCTGTGCACATGTAAAATTATAGTGTGGTCGTGAAACCAGTGGTTCGCAACCCGTTCGTCTGTGCGGATTACCAAAGGTGCACAAGCACAAATGAGAATCCATCATATCGCCCGATAATAAATATGAGAAATTCGCATGTTTTGATTTTGGGAATTCCATAAACGAATTTATTAATGATTTAAATTGTAAAAATTTTATGTATATAAAGCTTTGATGTTCAAAGCCTGCTTACAAGTATCCCTGTAAAGCGTATAATTGATTACATCGTTTCAAAAGTAGGGGAACGAAGCAGCTTTGCCAGTAGAAATAGAAATTATATATTTGTATGAATAAGAATCAGATGATGGTAAGCAGTAAAAGAATGTGCAAAATGAAAGTCATTACACAGCTCAAATTGATATGTTGATGAATCCATTGCAGTGCAGATATGTATGTACGATGAAAGAGTTCCTCCGCCGTTCTATTGCAAATTGTTTCATAATTGTTCTTCCAGAACTCCTCCTTGTTGGCAACGTAATTGGATGCAAAATGTGGTTGTCAGAAGTACACTGTTTAAACAGTTCTGTTGAGGTTTTGAGACGCCTCTCAGACAGTTCGAAAGACAGGTACATTCATGATCAAAACCACACATTATGCGGTGGGCGCGACGCTGCAACTTTTCAAGTTCTTTACACAAATATTGTGGCATTCCAACTAAAAGCGGAGAACAGTAGTCGAGTAGAGACCGTAAAAAAGCATTATACACAGTTATGATGTCCTCCTTACTTAACATACATTTCAAAACTCTAAAACTATGCAATCTTCACACAAATACTTTCGATACATATTCAAAATGCTTCTGCCACTTTAAGTCCCTGCTCCAAACAATTCCCAGAATCGTATGCTTATAAACAACTTCAGTTTCAGGAACGGAAATAGGACAGCATTTAGTTGACTTGCTAAATACGATGCATTTAGATTTGCTAATGTTCATCGGTATAGCTTCATTTTGGTTGCCTAATTGCAGATGTTCTGATGTTCTTCTAGAATGTGACCATTATTTGAATTTTTGAAAATAGGAATCTAGATAATTATGTCGTCAATGTATTTCATCTATAATGTGAACGAATTGATTGGTTTAAGGTTGCCAGTGGCTGCATAAAAAAGCGTTGACCCGAAAACCGAACCTTGTGAAACAACAGAAGTCATGGCCATAGGATTACTGACGACGGAATCAATACGAACACTCTGTTTTCGCTCTGATAGGTAGGAAGAAATCAATCTGATGAAATTTGGCGGATTATTGCATTCACGCAAACGACTCAAAATTATATCGTGATCGATTTTGTCATAGGCTTTGGCAAGGTCATGAGCAAAGACTTAGACACCGGAAACTTCGTTCAAATCCAACAGCTTTGTTATTTGATCATGTGGAAAAACAGAAGCAGTGGTAGTTGATGCTCCGCGCATCCCTCCATGTTGAAAGGGTCCGGCAGCATTTTCAAGTCGACTTCGGTATTCTTTCATTATCAGTTTCTCGAAGATCTTTTCGGTAATCGGAAGAAGGGAAATTGAACGCAAATCGTTGATTGATGGCCTAGTAATTTTAGGAACTGGCGTGATATGAGCGTATTTCTAAGGACGTGGAAAATAGTATGCCTTGAAACATACGTTAAAAATGTGTAATAGTGGTTTGGCCAATACATAAGTTGCCTCCTTGTAGAGCTTGGTCGGAATGAAATTAGATCCAAAGGCTTTGTGTATCTTTAAATGGAACATCTCGCTTTTGACCTCTTCAGTTGAAATAATTAGTTTTTTAACTTATGGGCAAGAGTCTGCAACCTCAAACGTTTTTCCTCCCGAATCGAAATGTGAAACAAAAACTTGGTGTTTGGTAAAAAAAGCACTGCTTAAAAGAATTATAGTCATCAGCCTGCTCTGATATTGTATTTTCACTTTAAAACCAGTTGTATCGCCAAATCCGTGGAATGTCAATGGGTTCCAACCTAGGACACACTATGGTGCGGTAAGGATTGAATCAAAACCTGCTGATTTTTCCGAGCAGAATCATCTATTATTTTACTAGATATGGTGTCAATGATTGTTCTCTAATATTCAAAACTCGGTCTGAGATGTATGACTTCCTTAACTTTCTCAAAAAAATTAACAATGACATCAAATTTTCCTTAGATGTGGAGAACAAGAAGAGTATTGATATTTTGGACTGTACTATTCATCGCAACAAAGATCACAAAATTTCCATTTCTCGGAAGATAAAAGACACAAATACAGGGACTTACTTTTGCAGCGATGCCTACGCTCCTTGGTGCTACAAAGTGGCGACTATTCGATCACTTTTTTATAAAACGAAGCAAATGAGTTTTATGAGAATTCACGTGAGACTATAACAAAAATATTTGTTGACAATTTGCATAATGCACGGATAATTAACCGAATAAGGCAATAAGTTGAGAATAACTTAAAACAGCCTAAATCATACAAAAGTTAAGCTACTAGTCATACAAATTTCTCATTGTTACATATATTTCGTGGCTTTTTTCGTTAAAGCCGTGCTCTTAATATCAAATTTGCTAGCACAAAACGCACTGCATTTTAGGCCATGATTGATTAATCAGATACAGATTTGCTGATAGCCGCCTTGAATTTTTTCACAGAGAGCAGCTAAAATAATCGGATGAAGACAACTGTGTTCCACTAGAGGTTCTCGATTCATTTCATCGTGCTATTAATGTCAAACTTGCTGTCAGAAAACGCACTGCATTTCAGACCATGATTGAGACACCTGTAACTGATTAATAAGATGCAGATTTGCTGATTGATAGACGCCTTGAATTTTTTCACAGAGAGCAGCAAAAATAATCGGATGAAGACAAGTGTAGACTAAAAGTTAGTTTAGACTAAAGACTAAAGGTTCTCGATTCATTTCATGGGATTTTCAGTTGAAGTGAAGCGATGTAAAGTGCTGGAATAAAAGCAACAACACTGCAAGGCATCATGTTCTTTTGTCTTTGAAGCATCACTTCAAAACATGGTTATTTAGGTGTACAGCATGTTAAACATATTACATCATGTTTCAAACGACAAAATACAGGATGTAATATGGCATGTAATATGTTACACATTTCCTTCTCTGAATTATCTATGCAAACAAAGTGGAAAATCGGCTCACTAAAATATCCTGTGACTTTCCAAGACAAGGTAAATGGCAAGTTACTTTTCAAGCACTATGTAAGTTAATACTATAAAAGATAGAGTCCAGTTAGTTGACAAAGATGACAAAATATATACTAGCAGAATCTTTACAAATAACTGATGACGATCACATCACATTATTTTCGAAACTTCGATAACACCAGTGAGGAATGACACTAATATTATACGTGTACATCAATCTTCTAGAAAAGAGTCAGAGATTTTTTAGAATCAATTTTTTGCTATGAAAGCAGGATAACTAAACATTTGTTCACAGAATCTAGCCATGTATTAACTTTTCAGTAGTTGTTCGAATTCTTCAATCCATCAGCTGTTAAACAACAATTGTAAAATTCCTAAAAACTGCGTTATTGAATTTTCGAACTATAATATTTTTTCAACGCATTCGCAATGCAACTTACGTAAGCAGCATGATTTTAAAACACTTTTTCCCAGCATAGTAAAAAAAGAACTTGCGTCTTCAGATTTTAATGTCTTGAATAATTTTTTTCAGATATTGATATTATACATACTGAAACAATGACATATTTCTGATTAATAATTTTCAGGAGAATGCCAAAGAGAACATCACATTAGGACGATATCCCAAGCAATATGCGAAAGTAAAGCGAAATAGATAAGCTCAGGATTTAGATGAAGAAGCATTTACTATTGCTCGAAATTGAGATATGCCAATAGCGGCAGACCTATATCTTTCCAGGCCAATTTTCTCACATGGGATGTTGTACGTTGCCGTATCAAGGACAGGAAACAAAGACTTGTTGTTCATCAAAGTAGAAGATGGGAAAACAAGAAACGTGGTGTATAAAAAAGCATTTTATTTTCATTTTTGGATTATAAATGTTCAAAATTACTAGCTGTAATTTTTCATCAAACTAGGCATTGACAGTATTTTATCAATGAACCAAAATTGAGGTACATTGAGGCCAAAACAGCAATGCCGTCTATATGCGGGGGTTTCAGCTAGTCTGCAATAAATCTGTTAGATATATGAATTGCGCAGATCTAACTATTTCTGATTTTTTATTATAATGCATGTACACAAACATCAGGAACAGAACGCTAGAGCAGGCTGCAAACTTTCAACTGATCAATATTTCTTCGAGGCATGCATAGGGCGATTTCTGGTGTATGATTGTATTTAGTTGTATAGGTTAAAACAGATGTTAAACGCTTTATTTTGTTTCATGATTAATCAGAAGATAATTTTCTAAATCAAATTCAAATTCTTGTGGGCATGTGCACTCGCTCTCCCGAGCTCTTGGTCAACTTCCAAGTTACACTTTGATTTCGATAAAAACAGTCCACGAAAACATCACAATCAACTGCAGAAAAATGATTTCTTCTAAAATAATCTGACCCAAAAGTTGATTTGATAGAACTATAACTTCAATTATGGACTAACTGCTTGTGGGTCCATTATGTCATTGTAGTACTGGACCGGTCGCCAATGCGAGTTTCTGCAGGGGCCGAAAATGATGCTTTAGCAGAATATAGCCGATACGAATATGTGTGTGTCTATACGGAGTTTTACGGCAACTCTTCGAGTCAGATAGGATAAAAAAAGCACATGTGAATCCATTTGGAAGCAGACTGAGGTTTTCGGCAAAATTACATTTGGTTATATATTTTGCATAGAATGTCGTCAGGTCATACAAGCATGTGCATGTGCTGCTTCTGATTGATGATTTGTGACAAAAAGCAATAAGGTTCAGCTAAAATTTGATAAAGATATTGTGTTTGCCAATATTCTACCAAATCTAACATTTCAATAATTTCCTTCATTGATTGACTTTCCCTGCCTGCACTATTCACTTACCCTACTCATTCATGCAATGATACCTCTTTTGCCGAAATTATCTTAATGAGAGATTTCTTCATAATATAAGCTTGTATACTACTTCTGAAAATCTTTTTCACCACTCTGTCAGTGAATTCTGCTTCTTTGTGACATCAACAGCTTTTCGATGCCTTTTATAGTTCCCATATACCGGGTGTTCCAGAAGTCGCGCTCAAAAAGCCTTCATTTGCTTCACTTCAATCATTTTCACTTGTGATTTTTGTTAAATGTACCTCAGGTTGGGGAATTTGATGTACCACTGTTTGATTTCTTCATTGTATTCTATCTTGACGTTTATATCACATAGAAAGAAACACTATAATTTCATGATTCCAAATTTAACAATTGATTCGATATCAATTCATCGTTAAGTTCAACGTTTCACTGATCTTGCACCAAGCTATTGTTGTGTGCACATAGTACTTCAATCGGTCAATTATCGTCTGGATGTGAATTCTATTCACACGACGAGTCATGTAGAGACCTTGCACACTCAGTGAATCTTTACACTAAGCATGAATCTCGAAACACGCATTGAATTTGTTGAGCTTTTCTTCACCAACGGCAAATCCTCTTCAGCGGCACTGCGCGCTTACAACATAGCTCATGGTTATCATCGCGACCCTTTTTGCGTTTCTGCCATCTCACGCTTGATTCAGTGGTTCAGAGAGACCGGATCAGTGGCAGATAAGCCTCGATCGGGTAGGCCCAGTCTCGTGGATGAAAGGGAAGAATGTGTAAGAAATGAACTGGAAACGCAACAGTCAAATCCACAATTGGGAGCTGCCAGTTGTCGTTCGGTTTTTCGGAGAATAGGTGTTTCTAAAACCAGTGTTCAACAGATCCCACGACACAGAATGTGCCTCTACCCATAAAGACTGTAGACTAGCCAGGCACTCACAGATGATGATAGGGAAAAGCGCATTGCTTTCGCACGGTACACGGTTCCTCCTGTCAGGTGCCCCTGATCTCTAGTCGATTCTGTGGACTGATGAGTCTTATTTCTCATGGTTGGCCTGGTGAATCGCCACAATTGTACTGTTTGGGGATCAGAGAAGCCGCGGAAAGTCATCAAAAAAGACATCCATTCTCCAAAATGTGTGAACGGTTATTCTGCGAAGTACCGTCTCACTCCTTTCCTGGAACCGTTACAGTAGAAAATTATGTCAACATGCTTCGCGACCATGTCATCCTACAACTTTGAAAGAGACAGCGTATGAATTCCACAATCTTCCAACAAGAGCAGCCCACATTTTTCGAACGTTGCAAGATCTTCCTGTCTCAAATATTCCCTGATAATTGGATTACTCCCAGAAGATATTCAAACCGGTGGCCAGCTCACTCGCCAGATTTAACACCACTGGACTACTACTTCTGGGTACTGTGAAAGACCGTGTATGCCACTGCTTCATTCCAAGAAACTTCCACAAGCTACATACGAGGATAACGATCATGGCGAAAATTCATTTCAAAGCGAAATCGAATCTCATCCTATCCGGATTTTTCTGGGATGATTTTCACACATGTAGTATATAACATAATAAATGCATGAATAAATGATTTAGGCCAACTGCAATCTTATTTTTAACTTCATTTGATTAAGAAATGTAAAACTTGAAATTTAGTCTGTAGGACCCTCAACTTAACTAATCATCTCTCTACGAGTTAAATAGGTAGCACTAAAAAGGATAGTCAAGAATTATAACAAGAAACAGATTCGTTTAAATTATTTTAGAACCTTAGGCATTTGTGGGGCATGAACTTTGATTATAAGATAATTTTGATGAGGCTACATGTCTATCTATCATGTGACAAGTGATCTGATACACTTGAATCTGCATAACAGATCTTAACAACAATTTTGATACGAGGCCCTACCTAGATACATGTAGACCTAGAATCTTGAATGAAAATGAAACTAAAGATGATGCCAGATAATGAAATTGCACTTACATCATTCATCCTTGCAGCATGTGGGTTAGGTGGGTCAAGTGTATCAAAGATGTCGATCTATTATAGTTTGAAGTATAAAAAATGGATGCCGAAGTACTAATTAATTTCAAAAAGATGATCTGAATGCTTTATTGCCACAAGTTAATGTGTAAGTGTCCAGCATTCGCCTAAAATCTTAAAATGAGTATTTAATGTCACTTTTACAAGAAGCTATTCTTCTAAAATGCAGTGACGTCAGTAGAATGAATTTCTTTCGAATTATTCATAATTATAGGTCTTTCAAATTCCTAAAGTTAGTCAGCTTGTTGATATTCAACTTATATGCTGGGAACACAGCAAATCAATTACAATTTTAAAATCAACACAACATGTATTAAAAGTCGCATCATGGCTCTCATTACCTCCGTCATCTTCAGCCGCCCACACCAACTCAGTAGTTATTGCCGATTTCATCCATCCACCCGTCTCCGCTCTAACTCTTCAAATTCGCCTTATTTCTGTCATTACAAGCATGATCTTTCTCTCTTTGCTCAACCCATATAAGTCCATAGCAAGCCCATCCATAGCAATATGCAGCAACCTAATTGAATTTCTTCATTTTTGGAATCTCTGTGCTTCGTCCCTCTCCGCTTAACTCATTCTGTAATTGGAACTAACCTTCGTCAGCTGGTTTCTTAAATTTTGGCAGTTTTTTTTGCCTTCTTTGCTTTGACCTTGGTGAATTGTGTTGCATCGGTCGGTTGGTGCTACATAGGTCACATCACAGGAAGGCTATTGCGTCACAACAACAGTAAAATTCTAAGTTACGACTATCATGAAACATTATTCTGAATAGCCGTGTGTGCAAAAGTCTTGACTTTTCAAGGTTTCCAACTCGATTCTCCATTGCTACTATTTTCTGCTCCTCTGAATGGCAAATCCAAATGACATACTTGCGATGACCGAGACGGGATTACTTTCCAGGAAAAATAATCAAGAATGAACCTATTCATTCATTCAAGCAATAGCTTTGACGAGGACTATGGCAAGTAAGACTTCAGTGAGATTTATTCCATCATAGAATAAAAGGTGAAGGATGGAATGTCTCCTATCCTTGACATGCTGTCGGATGACCTTTCAGTACTGAGACTGATTAATGAAAGACTTGAGCTCGAATTGTAGAGATGTCAGGCCATTCAGCGACAGATTATGTCAAGTATAGCTACTGAAGTTGAACAAAGGATCTACCGACGAAATACTGTCATTATTTCTGAACTTGATCTGGTGGAAACAGGATCATTGGATGAAAGGAGAGAGGTTGATTTCTTGTCTCTGTTCTTGCTTGTCCCCTTGCCCATATATTCCCAAAACCGTGGAAGTTTACTTACATTATTCCTATCCAGAAAACATCACGACCTACTGTCAATGACCTCAGACCAATATCTCTTCATGTACTTCCCGTCCCATCCGAAATTCTTGAACACTTTGTATTAACTTCAAGTCTGCGATCACTGCTTATTACGCATTCTTGGGAATTCTCAGATCGGCTCGACACCTGGATCCTCAGCAACTTGTGCAACAATGCAACTTTTTAATTGGATAAAATGGGAATTGTAGGAGTGCAATTACTTCTACATGATTATTCGAAGGCCCTCGATTCAGTTGGACATCATGTTGTTATACAACGACTCATAGATTTGAAATGTCCTGCCGGTTTCGCTGCGTGGACAGTATTATCACACGGAACGCCACCAGGTTACTCGCATCAAAGTTGCAGTAAGTAGGTCAATTCCGGCATCGTCAGCAGCTCCTCAGGGTTCTGATCTTGGGCCTGTACTTCTTTGTCTTGGGGCAGCAGATCTCCATAAAGTTCACTAGTCGTCTTTCATTGTGAAGTACATTGACGACACTATACTTTTGCGATCCCAGATGAAATATCAGGCACAGATTCACATATGATTTCTGAGCAAAATAAGTTCTTGGTTTCGCAGTGTGACGGACGATAAAGGACTGCGACTCAACATCCGAAAAAGCAAAGTTACGTTTACAGCAAAATTATCTGGGGTAGCACCTATTGCGATTCCAGATAATTATGATGGTTAGATATGATGGTTGTGAGCGAAGCCCCTAACAACCAACAATCAACGACAACCTAAAGTGGGATATGCATGTGGAGAGTCATGTGAAATCGGCTTCAATGAAAATGTACGCTTTTCGAGTACTGCGACCAATTTTGTCCCACACAATAACCTTAAAACCGTTTGCTTTGGTGTCATAAGGACTGTGCTAGAGCATGGTTCTCATGCATTCGTCGAGCTTCCGACTTGCCCTGAAGAAAAACTGAATCGTTTGCAGAAACGAGCACATGCAGTAGGTCAATTTGTTACGTCAAATCTTCAAGTGAATGTCCATGTGGCAAATTCGAATGTCTACGAGACCGGCGTATTGAAGCTATAGTCCGTCTATTAAACAAAGTCATGGATGACACCGACCACTCCCTGCATGACATCATCCCACAGCGATCAGTTAGACTAATTCAACCAAGCTCGAGCACCAAACGGAGTTTTCCAACGTTCGTTCCTTTCGTTGCAGCACACATAAATAACTGCTTCATAGACTAAATTTCTATCCTACTGATGCCAACGTGAAACTTTAACCAAGCAATGTTAACTTGAAACTTTCACTTTTTTACTTATCCACAGGCTGATGAAACGTTGTGATTTTCAATTGTCTGGTGAAAATAAAATTACTTCTTCTATTAATCCCTCCAGCAACTCCAGTAATCGGTGGAGAGACAGCAGATTTGTGAGTAAGAAAATCCGAAGATATGTGTAGAGCTCGAACAATATATTTGTATTTGTATGTATTTGTACGTATTTGTATGTAATGTATTTGTATGTATATTACAATATTACAATCACAAATTTTCAGCCGCAGCCTTCATCAGGTGAAATTCATGTGTGAAATTCAGACGCTGTTGGAAGTGTCACTGGTCTTGGAGTGGCAATCACAAACGTCACATGACTTAGTGAAGCAGACGCTTCATGGGTAGGTGCTATAAACCTCAGTAAGAAGATATGGAACACTTATTGAACCAAACGTAACACAGCTAAAACCAGAGAATAACATGCAACAAAAGACAATGGATAAAACAGCATATTTACAAATACGTGTAGAATAATTACAGTGTTAGACAAAAACCCTGTTTTTAAGTACAACGAAACAGCGCGTGCTAAAATTAGATTATGACATTATACTTGAGTGATCGAAAAAATAATTATTTACACATCCAGTACTCTACCTATACATCCATTCATTAACATTTGCAGGCTTCTTCTGATGTGCAAGGCTTCTACAGAACGTCGGACATTTGGATGCTTTAAGTTTTTATCCAAAAAATTTCCATTTCAATGGCAGATCAGTAGACCTAGGGTTGACATCATGACTGGCCAGATGACGGAAAATCGCAGAATTCTTATCATATAAATGTTCTTTGAAACGCGTAACAAAAGTTCTACACGTTTCACCGACATACAACTGATTACACATGGTACAAGTAACTTCATAAGCAACAAATTTAGTATAGGCTAACACATTTTTGTATTGCTGGCATATTTACATGATATACAATCTGGAGAACATATACGATGACCCCTTAACGGCTGCAAAGACTGAGACAACGGTAAATTATTTCTAAAAACAATTTGCTTGTTAGACTCAAGACCATTCGATTCCACTATTTTGTATGCCTGGGATACAAACCGCTCCCCTAAGTAAGGAAGAAATCTGAATCCTCTCTCGAAAAAGATAATAACTTCATGCACCTATCAGCAAGCATAATGCATGCTTTTTAACAAAATTTTTAATGCATGACATTTTAACAAACACCGTTTCAAAACAATGCATAAAACACGATTTCGATACATGTTTTAGAACAAGGTTCCATGACCACGTTTATAATTGTAAATAAATAAATAAATGAACGTTGTTTATACTCGGAAGCACATTAGGCACGGAGCCTTTCTTCCATGTGGCCGAGTTGTCATTTACCACTCTCATTCTCTATTGTACATAATAAAATGCGGTATAAACCCATGTCTAAGTGAAGTTTCATTAAAGTTATAATTTTTACACTTTTGACATAGCTATTCAATTGATATTCAGTATATAACTTTAGTATTTTCATGTTGAACCTGATGAAGAGAGGGCATAAATCTACGTGCATGCTAATTTCAAAAGCATTATGAAGATGAACTGACATCTTTTGTTCTTATACGCACATGCATGTTATGTCTAAAGTTATGGCATCCAGTCACCTCTTACATAACGCCGTTTTCATTGATTTAAATGTCTTTTTCACTCCAGGTGCAGTTTGAAGATGTTCTTGGAGAACCAGAAGGTGCTCATTCCATTGACTGCGTTTGGAGAAATTCTTACAAAGCTTTTACATGTGCTTTGAATATTACGTACAAAATTTACACCACTCTGTGTGGGATATGCATAGCATTTTATTGGGGCTGCGTGTTCGCCTGTGTTGCATTTGATCACATTTGGTGTCTTACTCCTCAATGCAAGCTTTACGAAATTAACTGCGTAATTATCAGAAAGTTTTATCAAACTGTGCTTGAAACTTTCTGTGCACCACTTTGTAAAGCAGTTGGATCTATTTTCTCAAAAATAGTGGTTACCAATAAATAATTGACACGAGAGATTCAAGTCAATGATTCATAAACGCAATCTATTTCATTAAATATTTGTTTTATGAGATGATGTCGCTTGAAAAATCAAAATATTAAATAACTGCATACCAGTGGTGGGCAACGCGTGGCCCGTGAGAAGCCCGCCACCGCTTCTCGCATCTAAAGTTGCCAGTTGACTGTATTTGAATCGATGATATAAAAATGACTCACTCCGACTTCGACCTTTGAGAGGTGCATCTACAGTTATGGCCAATGATTTCCGACCACTAGTGATACGGCCATTGATTTCCGACCACTATTATTTTCATTCTGACAACCTTATTTTATTTCTACAAACATACGTTATATTAGTTATAATTGGTTGATTTACCTATCAGGCACCAGCCAACCACCATTGAGTATGTATAAATCGGTGGAATTCTCAGAATTACACGAATTCCAAGAATTGTTTGCCAAAGTTAATTTGTGCGTCTCATTGTAATTATGCCTACAAGTCCTGCTGCTCGCGCTAATATCAAACTTTTATTTGATGATGGATGGAGTGAACGTCAGATCGCAGTAAGATTAAATTTGTCAAAGACAACAGTCCATGATATTATCCAAGTTATCAAGTAGACTGGATCCACAGTTCCCAGAAAACAACCAGGCAAAACAAGAATCACCAGCCGTCAAACTGATAACATGATTCGCCGTGCTGCTGTGAGGAATCCATCTATATCCAGTTCTGAAATCAGAGCGCAATTACCTGAAAATGTGGTAGTCAGCACTCGAACCATCAGACGGCGCCTCCTTATCGATGCAGGTCTTCGCTCTTACCGTCCAGCTGTAAAACCTCGACTATCTCGAAAGAATATCAAAGATCGCCTTATCTTCTGCAGAACTCACAAAGACTGGACAGTTGACCAATGGCGGAGACTACTCTTCAGCGACGAAACACAAATAAAGCAGTTTCAACCACACAGGGCCTTGGTTCGACGTCCTTCAAATCAGCGTTTCAATCCAAGGTTTACTGTACCAGCGGTGAAAAAATGCCCGTCAATCATGATATGGGGTTCGATATCTGGATTTGGTCGCGGAGGTATTTACTTTGTACAGCAAGGGAAGACGGTCAATTCGGCTGAATATTTGAAAATCATTGCAGAAAAGGTGCCACTGTGGATGGAACTTCATAGTTGCGATGTGTTCCAACATGACGGTGCACCATGCCACCAGTCCCGTGCCGTAAAATCTTGGCTTCATTGTAATAATATTGAAGTACTCAGCCCGTGGCCAGGATCGTCACCAGACTTAAACCCGATAGAAAATTGTTGGGAAAAGCTGAAGTTAGAAGTGTCGAAATCCAATCCATCCTCACTGATAGAACTCAAAGGTGCTATTCTTCATGCCTGGACCCATGAAATAACTCCTGAGTATTGCCAATCTCTTGTAGATTCAATGCCACGTCGAATCAACGCTGTTCTGGCGGCTCATGGTACTGCTACTAAATATTAATTGTTTTATGAAACATTGAGATTTTGCAATTTAATTGACCAAAGACATTTAAATGTAAGTTCAATTGTTCCCATGTGTTAATTACACATGTTTTTGTTTATAACTTAAATACTACTTGTTAACTAATACTCTGAACTCGTTTTATCTTAGAAATATATGGGTGGTCGGAAATCATTGGCCATAACTGTAAGTGTGAAGGATCCTCTTTAGAATTTGCAGACCCATTAATTTTCAACTAAATGAGCAATATGATAGCACAAAAATTCACATTTAGATAATCCAACCACACTACTTTCGCAATGAATATCTTCTCGCATAAGCGCAAAATGGCCATCACCTGGTTGAGTTTATGCTAAGTCATGGTATTCGATGCCTTGTTAAGCATGCTTTACTACATAACAAACCACGCTTCAATGAACAAATGGGCTATATCAAGTAGACATAGGAGTCTAACCATAGCGCATGATTTTGACAGGCCAGCATTTTTTTCGAATATTCTTGCTGAATTTCATTTGCATACTACAGCACCAATAGATTTTGTCCTCGATTGGCATTAGCACATGATTACCGTTTGTGTAGCCTATGCACGGTTTTTCAAAGACGTTTATGCTTGGGTGACATATGTACTCGCATGCACATGTAACCTGATCAATTGCAGCATAATCAATTTTATATTGTACGGCTTTCAGGCGGATAGTTGCACTGCACTTTACAGACCATTGCTTTTTCGATTAAATAAGGTAATGTTGGTCATATCACCAAAAAGTCAAATTGCCAATTAATTGCACAAAGGAAAAGCTTCCATGATTTGTAATAGGATTATTCGCTCTTCAATACTCACACAAATTGTAGAATGTAAATTATCATTCCTTAATACTGAACAAATTAGTTTAGTCGCGTACAGTACTGCTGTATGTATACATGCAAATGCAGATTTGTGTTATGTAATTCGATCACTATATACACACATACGTTACAGCAGCCCCATATGCACGTAAAAGTCGGATTAAAAGAATTTTAGGCCTACAACTGCCTTTCAAAATTGGTGGCCCGCGAGCCTTTTTTCCTGCCAGTCCTTGTGGCCACAACTTGGTTACCAATTTGGTTACCAACCACTGCCGTGTAAACTAACACGCTGATTTCCTAATTGGTACTTAAACTGTCATCCAACAGGTTCAACAATCTCTGAACTATAGAAAGAGAACTGCGATCAACATGATTAGTCATTCCATTATTTTAACACCGGTCTGTCGGTATTTAGCTGTATTTAAAACTACAATATAGCAGTCCCATTCAAAAATTCATTCGAACAGTTGCACGGAAGCTTAGTGGACCGCATAAAAATCGTCTAAAACACTCACTCACTTAGTAGAAAAATACGCTATAAAAATTGATGGAAGCCTACGGTCTCCTTTACTTTGATTCCACCTACACATTGTCAATAATGTTTGGATTCTCCACATCTAGAACACAGACTTCATTATGCATCGTAGGCAATACTTCGTAGACATGCAATGATGGATTTCAAAACTTGGTTCATATCTCAAAATATGATATTGGATGCATTCAGTTTCCATGAACATTGGTGTCAAACAAACCTACTGCACCATGAAATCCGTTGAAAGATCGATAAATCAAAGTCAAGACCTTCTTTTCCAGAAGGCACAAAGCTTGGATGCTGCATAATAAATCCGAATAATTATACATTATCCTTTCTACAGCGCAGTGAGCAGTAGTAGGCCTATACCGCAGCACAGCTTTCCCTGTGGCCGTTTGGCAGTGATCAGGCTCAGTCAATCACAATAAAGCTCATTTGAGCGTCAATCATTTCATCAGGAACAAAATCAGCCAATAAAAAGCATTTCCACTGAAATGGAGTTGCTCAGTCCCGAACAACATAGAAAATGGACTGTTCCTTAGCTAAGCTTTGTTTTGGCTGATTCTAATCATCAACATAAAAAAGTCTGTAATGCCCGTTCTGTGATCCCCTAAGAACACAGGCATGCGGGAAATAAAATCGTAGAAATTCTCGTCCACTTCGCGGCATCGAATTTCTTCATTTTCTTTCCCTTCTGGGTTCATGCATACAATATAGGAATTATAGTTATCTGTCGAGGCCATAAATTGGAAGATATCCGAGAGTCCGCAGCGCACGATAGATAGCCATAATTTCTATTGGGCCTATATACCTGTTTTCATCTCTTTGTCATGGAAATGTTTCATTTATAATCACGAAAAAGACATTAAAGCCCATTAAAGCATGTTTCATTCCCATTATGAGACTCTATTTTTCAAAAGAATGCTTTATTTCTAGCCAAAATTATCTAATTCATCAAGAAATTAGTGGTGCAATGCACGAAATAGGACTGTGAAATTAGAGGTGCCGTAAATCGCAGATATTTATCATGTATCTTGGATAATCTGAGACACACGGATATACCTAGGAATACTGAACTTTATTTTCTTCACCGATGCTTTAATTTCCAAGAGAAGATATAGCACTGCTTTGAAATCGTAGACATGCTTTAAATCAGATAGAGTGCTTTATTCTCATAATTAAAGAAAAAAAGCACGAAGACCTTCGGTGCTTTATCCTCTTAAAGTGTTCGTACCCTATCTAGTACGTAAATGAAACATGTTTATAACAACAATAGTAGCCATTGATAATGAGCTTTGATTGCAAAATCCAAAGGCACCAACATGTCTTCGGATTATTGCAATTAAACCCCTATATCAATAGCTATTATTACTATATTCATACCTGAACTGTCATGGACTTAATGTCATGCATGACGTGAACCTTAGATGTCAATGAGCAAGTATGCATTTTTCCATCTATTTTGGTCGAAATTCCAAGCAATTTTGGTCATCATAGCACTCTATCAATTTTTCCGGACATATTGGAAATTTCCAATTTATGCCCGCCAATTTCAATGTAGTACCAATGGAGCTACAACTTCCCATATATGCCCTCCGTTTTCATTTTCTTAAACATGATCATTTCAATAAGCCACTGTATGAGAGGCTCACGCAGGAAATGGAGAACCGGATTAGGTTTCGATGGTGCGGCTGGAGTTCCGCACGAATTTTATTGATAACTTACCTTTTACTTTTCTTTCCCTGACTTTCGTACCTGCTCTTGCCTTTTACTGTTATGTTTTCCTTTTGTAATCTGCATGTATTTATTCGTAAATGTAGTATATTATTTCAATGCTTTTACTGTTGATCGACATCTGCGCGCCCTCGGAAATCTTTCAATTTATGCCCTTGACAGATAACTATAATTCCTATATATCATCTTATCGGCAGCAGAGAATCTATGGCTAGGTGAATCATGGACATCTACTCGTAGATATCTGCTTTACTTAACAACTCAATGGTTTTACATGCCTCGATTCCAATCAAACATAAGAAAACATTTATCGTATTCATCAGATAAAACATCAGAACATTTCTGGATCACTAAGAAACATCCCAAGTGCATAGGCCCACAGCTGACTCAATGGACAAGAGAAATATACAAGAGAAACATACTATTGAAGAGTCTGTCATTAGGGAGTCAAAATATGCCGGTGCACCCAGATCTCAAGAGACAGCAACAGTAGGCCAATATTTTACAAATTCAAGCAATTCTTCTCGCAAAAGGAGACTTCACACTGGCCGGCCAGTTTCAAAACGGAAACGTAAGAAGGATATAAAATTGGGTACTAATCGTGATGAAAAAGCTGAAGTGACTGATCAGGCAAAGCACCAATGTCCGGTATTTCTTTCAAACCATAGTACGAATTTGCAGATTACAAGTGATGAACTGGAAACATACACACCGAGTGTTTCCACGAAAAATACCTGGTATCCAATTGATAGCTGTGCATGTTTTAGAGAAACAAAGAATACTAGCATCATTAAGAGTTTGCTAGAAAATTCTGAGAACGCCGTTTATGCTAATTGTAAGGCCATGATAGATCGGATCTCCGAAAAGAAAGGTAACTATCAGGAGTTAGAAAAGAAACATCCAGGATTTGATGAAGAATTGAATCAGTTTCACAACATAAAAATGGTTGAATCTAATGGACTGAGATCACATAGAACAAAACACTTATTTCACGAGAATTTCAAACCTCTGAGAAAACTAGTCAGTAGCAAATTTAAATCATCATTTCTGGTCGCTAATTGTTACTCTCAAAAGCATCAAGTCTTTCACTTTTATCCAGTCAGCAATCTGCGTGATCCAAATGATTTTCAAGCTGCGATCAGTATTCTGCGCGATCTCAGAAGAATCAAGCATTGTGGATTAGTGCAAATACTTTCTGTATTAGAGCCAAATGTTCGTTCAGATTGCATTTGTATTCAAACCGAGTTTGTTACAGGAATAACGTTTAATGATTTGCTTCAGCAAATGCATGGAGAGGTTTACAATAAAGGAGTTGATAGCAAAATTCCAATAACACGGAGTAAGCTGAACCAAATGACAGAATTTGCAAAGTTTTACGGTGCAGAAATGATCGAAGCTCTTAGCTATCTTCATTTGTCCGGTATTATCCATGGCTGTCTGAAACCTTCAAGTATTCTTATTACACAAATGGGACACATCAAACTGTCTGGTTTTGGATTCAAGTATGAAATGTATTGGAAAGAATTGGAGAAATATAAGAATATGCTGAATGACTGTCAAAAATTAATTGACTCTGATAAGGTTTTGAAAGTGGCTGCGAAAACAGCTTTATCGAACATGGCAGGTCAGATATCAGATCCAGCTCAGTTAGGGTTTCCTGAATGTACTCGTTGGTTTTTGAGAACCTTTGCTGAATTTCACTCAGAAATTTTCTACCTCCCTCCAGAAATGAATTTCGAGGACTTGCATCAGTGTAAAAGTCATGATTTCTGGGCTGTTGGCCTTGTGATATACATGATTTATTTCGGGAATAATCCTTTTCAAAGAGTAACGAAGTATATTCCAAAGCGACTGCAAATGATATTTTGCATTTTGCACATTCAATGCTTTGAGACAAACCCATATCTTCGGAAGTCCTTTCTGCAAACTATTGCTCCACGTGATGCTGTAGAGTTGATAACATCATTGATAACAAAGGAAGGGAGCAGATTAGGAAAAGAAGCTCATGCTACAGATGTGAAATCACATCGCTTCTTCAGAGGCATGAACTTTGTTGATTTGTGGAGAAGAAAATCACCATTTCAATCTCCAAAATATGATGATTATCTCCTATTTCCAGAAGAAATTGTGGAATGGACAAATAAAACAAGCGCGTGGTGTGAACTAGGAACTCATCAGTATAATCAATAGTATAATGATTGGTTCACGAACCAATCCATTACTAGTAAATTTATTTACCAGATTCTTAAATGCAGTGAACAACTTCATTGAATTTTGAAATTTTGCAAAATAGCTGAGACTTTTGATAAATAGGCTTCAATGATTCCTTACTGATATTGTCATATTGTCTTATGTAAGACGACATTAAACCGAATCGGGCTAATTTCAAAAATTCGGAATAGGACTAGTGATTAATCTAGTGACAATTCATTGAATTGTATCACACAGGCTCTTAAAACCATTTCAATTTTAACAGATTCTTTTATATTTTGACAGTAGTAAATTTACACAAGTGATCGAATGTGATGGCATCGAAAATAAATCAGACACTTTGCTATTCTCAATGCAACCGAAGTGCATGTGCATATGCCCTAATCACGAGATCATCACTACTATATATCAATTAATTCAATGCGTCTGTAAAATGTTTTTGTGTGATCTGCATGTAAGTACCCTAGCTAGAATGTGAAGGACATCTAAAGGTGCATGCACATAATTACACAAAATCACGTATTTGATTAAAAGAATTTAATGTGCTTCTGCGTTATGCTGAAATCAGTCAACCGAGAACAAGGGGCAGCTAGGGAGGACTGTGGCCCCTCCTAAAACTTTTACTCTCTCTCTCACGACAGCACCTCCGAAATCTTTAGTCACACACATTGATCATGGAGTATAATTAATTGATGGACTGCATCAACTTTCCACGAAGCAGGCATTTCCTTGACACTGCAGAATAATTTGCTTTTCATGAACATCCACATGTACATATTGACATCATTTTTGATGAGTGAATGAGATAGAACTCAGTACAGCGAGTTCACAGATACAAAACGTCAATCACAGATGTCTCAAAGATTGTTCAAGCTCCTGAGTAGGTATACTAAAGGTGCAATTGATGGGATTTTTTCTGTGTAGTCTTCTTCGAGTGGGATTTTTTCATATTTCAGTAGAGCTGCAAGAACATGTTGCTTGGAAGAGAGCAGAGCATTGAACGGTTATATTTTCCCCGTTCGTTCGATCTTCAGATCATTAGCCTTTTAGACCCGTTCGTTTGTTCACCGCTCAAATGAGCCATCATCCCCGATCCGTTCGTTCACCCCCCCCCGTTCACCGTTCCTTTTAAGTCAAAGCAATGTTTTGATGGACCCGAAAGTGCTGTCGAACCTTATATAGTGCTGTCGTTTCTAGCCAACATAGGTTTTTTCAGAGAAACGTAGAAGCTGATGGCAATGCAGGATGTTCTCACTTCTGAAATCGCGAAATGATACAAGCTGCACAATTTGGAAATTCGTTGTCGGTATTGTCTCGCAATGACTATGCGAAACATAAGTTGACGTCAAACATCACACACTCCTTTATATATCAGACCCAATCAAACTAGAGAATATCAAAATCCATAGAGCAAGCTAAAATCCTTCTGACGTGATGATTAGCCTATAATGCGCTTTAGCAGCATCACGCTACACGAAGTTGCCAGGTGACGATGGGTCAATGTTCACCCATTTGACGCTTCCACAAAGCTTGGAACTTGCCAGCTAGCATAGGCCCAGGTCAAGACTTCAGAAATAGTGACTAAAGAATACTATCTGAGTAAATTCGATAGTGACTAGATTCAGTTGTATAATGAGTTTGGCCTACATACATTAGGCCCACGTCATGCATGCCGCCATGAATCCCTCCCTGCATATCCACTGACCGGATATGAATTCGCAGATTAGCCATTATTGTACATGCCCGTGCCCGCAAAAATCGAGATGCCTACAGCATGCCCCACCCCAGTTTAGCTATGACTTCACTTGATGCAAAAGCAATATGAAACATGCTATTTTTAAAAAGTGAGTGAGATTGAAACTCACAATACAAGTAGGCCCACTTAATCACAGCTTTTGAATTCAAATTGTCTAATGCTTTGTGACCAAGTGATGAATTAAATGGTAATTTAGTGCGTATCATGACAAATTTTGGTTGCTTCATGGAAGGACGTGAAGCTTCGCCAGTTTTCATCACTGCTAAACCGCATTGATGGTGATATGTGTAGATTTTTTGAGTAGTTTATTAGTAGTGCATGTATTTTTGGAATACTAAATCAATAACAAGAGGTGGGAGCATTGTGTAATAGCAAGTTTCTTGTCATTTTATTCACGAAATTTCATTGAACTGAGGTCGAAATTTCCGAGACTTCACGACCACGAAAGACCAGTGGTTCACTGGAAACCCATGCCCAAATTGGCACTTCATTTTCAAATTTCGAAATGCTACTTTATTGAAGTCCGAGTGTGTAAATAAGCAATTTTGGAAAGTATCAAGGATATTCTACCATTATTTCTTATACCGGGTATTCCGGGAAAAATTACCGTTCAATCACGGTCAATCAAGCAAAAAAAGCAGTCCGTTCCGATCAGCGTTCATCGACCTCTCAGACATACCGTTCGATAATTCGTCCATCAGAAAAACAAAAAAATACCGTTCAATCGTTCGTTCAGACATTTCGTTGAAATGTCCTGGAAGAGAGTCTTAATGCATATGATGAAAAAAATTAGCCTTTCAGCGCTATCGCTTTTCAATGAATGTCTTTATAATGTCCAAATTGTCTCGACTATGTATGAACTTTGGAGACATTAAATCGACGCTTCAGACCTTTATTGTCTACATCAGATTGTGATTGATTTTTGCCAGTATGACAGTATGTGATCCAAGAACATCTCCACGGTGACTTCACCGTGTGTGATCATGAAGATTTTTGTTAATATTTATACTACGCTAGAGAAACTATTCATTCTCATGTGGAACTTCAAAGCCCCAAAACTTTTAGATAAGAAACAATGCTCTTCCTAAACAAGTCAGACTTATCTTATTACGCAGACCTTTAAACTCTTCATCTGAAAGACTAGGCAAAGTTTGAGCAATTGAATGAATTCTGTAGGCCGATTGATTGAATAAGATAGTACTGACATGTATAGACTTTTGACTCGTTTATTCCTTTAACCATGCTTTAAAGTTAATCGTTTTTGCTGTAATTTTTCGACTTTTTAGGTTTTAAAAGTATCCAACTGATAGTTCGCTGCAATGAGACAAATTCATTCATAGCAACGTGACATGAGACAGACAAAAGCATTCAATATGGCATGTGAAAACCAATAAAACAGATTACGTTAACTAAGGAATTTAAGTGAATATCTTTAATAAGTATGAAACACCGTTGTATTCAGCACCACGATTTATTTTCGGTTGTCTATCTTTGATTTTTAGAGCCTCGACAATGAAGATATACTGTATTACCTTTCACTGACCGCCTATTTAGACTGATTTAGATAATGACAGACGATTTAGGCTGATCATCTGAAATGTAATATGCACGTACATGCATTGTTACTGAACCTAAAATCTAAGACATCAAAAATCCAAGATTTTGGTATTAAAAACTCAAATCTATGATAATTTTCTACATAGGCCTTGCAGCACAGAACATTTAAGCCATGATTTAAGTATGTCAAGCTTGAGATATCAGCGAGTCCAAATTGTGAATTATCAGCTGGCAAAACCCTAACTCAGCAATAATGCTTATCTCATAATCTGTGTTACCTTCGCAAACACTATTTTAAATTGTTGTTCAATTTCTGATTTGCATCTATTACAATTATGTAGATGTTCATTAACTGCTGTCGGATTCTTTTCATGTTCATCAATTTGCTGTTGAAGTCGGCGTTTAGTTTTGCCAATGTATTGGCGCCGACTTCAACAGCAAACAATTAATTCAATTATTTTTCAATTAAATTCCTTTGTTAACTTAATCTGTTTTATTGGTTTTCACATACTGTATTGATTGCTTTTGTCTGTCTAATGTCACGTTACTATGAATGAATTTATCTCATTGTAGCGAGCTATCAGTTAGCGCCAACACTCAGTAAAATGTCATTCAATTTTTATAAGTATATTTGGATGTTTTTATAGAGCGTAGATGCATAACGTTGTGCTACTTCAGTGAGTGGAGAATGCTGACTGATTAGCTGGCACTGTGGTTTCGCTGTGGTTTCTTCATTTAGGCTGCTCTTTTATGCTGAAAGCTTCAAATAATAGAAAATGTACATTAGTGCAAAATAGGATTGAAAATAGAAATGCTCTGCTATTGCATGGTATTAAATGAATTGTCACTTTTGTTGCAAGTCTGTCATTTCCAAAACTTCAGATGCAGCCAATACCTAGAAGCACTGTATTTGTGGTTACACACTTTCCAATTATAGGCCAACCATGCCTCACACTTAGATATCAGACCATTATGCAAGGCCTGCAAAATTATGTATAAAGCCATCGCCTATAATAGTACGATGGATCATGCTACACCTATGCGCATATGTTTTTATAGTTTAATGAATGTTTTACTAAATTATGTTTTCAATTCGTCCAATATAATCTCTTTGAAGCAAATCCCTTCGCGCTGTGGACCCGGACAAATGGGCTGGCATAAGTTCGGTCTAGTGCCTTAGCCAGGAAGGAGTCATGACATGGGCCCTGCTTCAAAATGACGATCATCCTGAGAGTTTGAATTTTATTTGAAGCCAAAGAAGCTATCAGACCATTTTTTCGAATATTTAATAGGATGACAGAGCACTTTTTCAAAGAATCCAAGATCGTGCATTCCAAAGACTGTCATTGCGTATTGACATTATCGGAGTTATCAAAAACAAGCTTCCTGACCCTTTGACCATCAAAGCCAAATCTGCTACACTGCTCCAACTACCCTTAACGTGCAGTGTACGTCACTCGCTCATAACAGCAAATCCCTTGATGCTGAGTTAACAATGGGATCTTAAGTATATTATAGTGTAAATTCAGACTCCTGTGTAATTTTTGGATCAAATTTACATTGTTGTTTCCTGACCCAAACATAAACTAATTAGTATTTGAATTGCCGCAAATGAACCGTTAATGCAGCAATCACGTGCAGTGTACGTCATGGGTACTTGGGGTAGTGTTGTCAACCGCTAGTCGAACACTTAGGCCTCAGCCACACTGAAAGCAAAGCATACACGAGCGTCTCGAGCAAACGTATGTCCGTAAGCTATCAATCGCTCGCGTTTGCTTTGCTCGCAGTGTGGCAGTCTACAACTGCTGTAATGATGACTTTATATTTGCTGCAAAACGCTTTGCTCGGAAATGCTTGGAAAAGCTCGCAGTGTGGCTGAGGCCTTACGCAAGTTCCCGCAGGACGTGCACCGTCATCGGGGCTCAGGAGGTTAATAATCATGCATGTTCATAATTACCGTATGTATAATGAAGGCCTATAGTTGACATTTAGTAACACTTAAATAACAGCTAAGTAAAAAAACAAGAGATCTGCTCATGCATGTGTGCACGCATCAAAGATCACGTCAGAGACAAAAATGAAATACTAGTTTGTTTGAGAACATTACCTCTCACCCTCACGTTAATCATTTGTGATTTCTCCTCCAAAGCGCATATTAAAATCGAAAGTGTACTCATATTTTTTGGATAAAGATGTGGGATTTTCCTGCCAGGTAGAGACTGGATAAAACCGTGTAAAGCACACATCAAGAAGATGGGAGAAGCAGAGTCGCATGCATCTAACTTAAAGCGACATTTGATAAACTTTCATCGAAAATGATTGATTACAGAAATGATCACTAAAGATAGGTTCAGGTAAGCCTAATGATGATGTAGGTTACCAGTTGTTTTTCAAAAAACTGGGCTACATATTCTTGCTATACCCGGAGTCGGAGTCGGAGTCCTATCAAAATAATAAGACTCCGCATCCCTGCTAAGTAGTATGACACAAGTTGGATATCAAAAGGAATGAATATTTTTGCTAAGAAGCATCTAAATTAAGAGGAAATTAATCTGATAATCAAGGAAATTTCATGAACTGCAGTCTTCAAGGAAAAGTTGAGATCTTATGACAGCTTCTTGACTGTGATGTCATGTTTTTAGTTCAATTTTCGGCGGCATGATTTTATGATTCACAAGGTGTCATTTTCTTGAATCTTAATGGTTAAGTGGACACGTTAACATCTTTTAAGTATGATCAGCTCCCTGGCTTTTGATGCTTTGCTATCTCAGTGGCAGTTTGTGATATAATCACGCCTAAAAAATACTATTATGATAAAGCTGAGCTTTTAGTAATGGTAACCCATCGAATTGCTAACTTAACAAACTATATTACCTCTCCAAGTTGTCATGATATGGAGGATTTATGGGAATACTATTCTTTCTGTATTGCTTTAATGATCAGTCAAATTCGTGCACATTTCTCCAAAAGTGTGAAAAATTTGCATATCTCACAGGTGGTACTGGGTCTCGACCTGCTCATGTTCATTTAATGAAATCGAAACTGTATGGACATTGGAGATTTCATAAATGCTGAGTTGATATACACTACCTAACATACCTACTCTAGGCACCAATATTTCCGTGCGGCCTCGTCACAAACTAATGCTCTTCTCGATGAAATCAAAAGCAAAAGATGAAAAGAAGAATACGATGGAATGTGGTAAAGGGCAGAGGAAGTTGTAGAAGACATTGATATACATTATCACTAGCCCAGACAAAGGAAAGTTTCACGGCTTACAGATGAACACGCAAAGGACCGAAATTTCGTAGAGTGAAATGAAATCTTGTCGAATTCTACCACCAAGCTGAATGCATTGACCGAATCATAGTAGCTATAGAAAATCGCTTCAGTGAAGAGGTGCTGCCTCTTTTGCGCTCCATGGAGTGTCTTCGGAAACCCGATCGAGCCATCGAATATCAATGAACTGGAGATTCTAGCTACATGTTGTCAATACGATGTGTCAGTTTTCGATTGAGTTGCGATCACAAGTTGTTTCGCCACAAGCAGAAGAGTGGATCCAAGAAAATTCACGATATTTTACCGCGATTGGATTTCCAATGGTCTGTCAGACTTTTATCCAAATCTCTGTAGACTCCATCAACTCATTTTGACATTGCCTATAGCATCTGCAACTTGTAAAAGATCGTTTTCGCCATTTAAACTGATAAAAAATGACCTGCGCACCACAATGGGTCAAGATCGATTGCCTGATCTGATGGTTATCTCAAACGATTGAAACATTTTTCAAATATCAATCGATTCTGACATCGATTTTGATGATGCTACTGAACATTTTTGGAAACAATTTATTGAGGAACGTTATTAATTTGCGAACTGGGATTTCATTTAGTTTTTATATTGTCTTCATGATAGTTTAGAAAAAAATCCTCTCTCGATAGGGCCTACAATACTTTCAACATTAGAATATATAAACGTCTGAAATCATTTTAGTATGTTTTTATTTACTTGTTCATTGTAAACTCTAGTGCACGATATTTAGGCATCAATTCTAACCAATACAAGGCACGAGTAGGCACGAAGTTCATATGCCGAGTTCGTTTTCGTTGAATTGTCCTTCGATTTCATTGGATAAACAAACATTTGGTTTGGTGCCTATTAGTGCCTAGTGGCGCCTCAAGGCACTAGAAAGGCACTAACTAGGCGCTAACTGGCACGAAATTTCAGCTTCGTGCCTAAGTTAGTGCCCTACAGTTTGCAGTGTAGGTGTGATCGAGGCTAGGAAGGCTTGTCTTCTCTTCTAAATCGCCGAATGAAACAAACAATCCTTTTTTCACTTTCACGGTTCATTCCCTCAACAATTACAGCTTTGAATGCAGCAGTGTCTCTGAATTTTTGTTTGACGGAGAAAGTTGACATCAAGACAGTGACAGCTACATGCACGAGGATAAATAATTTGTTTGTATTATCTTTCGGGTATAGCTATAGGCCGGAGTCCTATAATTTGATAGGACTCCGACTCCAGCAAAAATGATAGGACTCCTGGACTCCGACTCCGCAACCCTGCTACTTAGAAAGTGACTTCATGTCGGTAGTATATAAATTTGCAAAAATTTAGCCTTTTAAAAACTGCTCAAAATACTTTTTGGGCACAGGATCGTAATTTCGGTAAAAACTGAATCTTTTCAAAAAAATTTTTTGCTGCATGCAGACACTTTATGAGTCGACACTCTACCTATATATATAGTTATTCTATGTATTGGGCTCATCTTTCTAAAGATATTTTGAAATGTTTGATGCAGATGTTTGCAAATGAAATTGCAGGACTGATCTCATGAAAGAGGTCGGACATGACTATACCAGGCACAGACAAAATTCAAGATCAATTGATTTGATCAATGTTGTAGCATCTCCTAGTGTTTCGCAAATCAAATCTTGCATCTGCCGATACTGACGACAAAGTGCATGTTATCGTAGAGAAGTAATTCAAAATGACGCTACAGCTTGCCCGAGTGCTCCATTGTGTGTTGCTCAAAGGATTTAGGCCTATTATATGACATCATGTTGTTTCCAATTATTGAGAAATTTCGTTTTTTTTGTTGATCCCTCTATGAAACAATGCAACTTTTTACCACTTGGAAGAAATTCCTGGCCATTCTCACAGCACGACGACGATGTTTATATGCTACAAAGCAATGTACGTAGTAGGTTGAAGGAGTCATCTTGCAAACACGCGATTGTAACTCAATTGTACCACAATTAACAATGCGTCCTCGGAAGATTATAGTCAATATCCCACAGACTGAGCACCACACAGCTTTGTGAAAGTTGTATTAAATTCATCATGATCATAGTAAGTATATAGTAGGTAATCGACTCAAAAAGGCATCTGTTTACATTATTAAATCGTTATCAAAAGATTCAGTTTTTGCGGAGATAACGGCGTTCCTGCGGTCCAAAACATTATTTGAGCAGTTTTTAAAAAGCTAAATTTTTGCAAATCTGCCGAGATGAAGCCACTTTATAAGTAGCATGAAACAAGTTGGATGTCAATAGAAATGAATATTTGCTACTAAGCATCCTATCAATTAAGCGGGAATTGAGCTGATTATCGAGGAAATTTCATGAACTGAATTATAATGGATGTCTTCATTAAAAAGTCGAGATGTTCCTGTGCTTTCTTGACTGAGATTTCAAGTTTCTAATTCAATCTTCATCGTCATGATTTTATGATTCACTAAACTCATGTTTCATTTCATGAATCTGAATAGTGATGTGGACCCATTTTCATATTTTAGAGTTAATTGAAATCATTGTCTTTGACATGGTCTTTCATTAGTAATGGTCAAAAGACCGTTCCAGGCCACCTCCGGACTACTAAAAATACAAAAAAAATAGTATCTTTAAAAACGACATAAATTCATGAATTTGAACCCTTTTTCAGGTTTTTAAGACCTAAATACATGAATTTAGTCGATTCAAAAAGTACCATTTTTCAAAAATGGTACTTTTTAAAAACGACATAAATTCATGAATTTGAACCCTTTTTCAGGTTATGAAGACCTAAATTCATAAATTTGGGCGTTTTTAAAAATACCCAATTTTTCAAATTTTTCAAAATCTCAAATTTGAGAATTACAATTTTTACCTTGAAAATCATGACCGTTCCAGGACACCGAAAATCATAAAAGTTAAGAATCTCAAATTTGAGAATTACAATTTTTACCCCCTTAAAATCATGACCGTTCCAGGACACCGAAAAAATCAGAAAAGTTGAGAATTTCAAATTCATGAGTTTGGACGTTTTTCAGGTTTTTAAAATATATCATGTGACTAATAATATTTCTTTAAAAGTGGAAGAAACAAAAGTGGAAGAAACCGCAAGAATATATCCTTCAATAACATCTGAACGTAGTTCTACTACCCCCTCCCTTCTAACTTCTAGGGGTCCCTTAAGAAATTTTTTTATTATAAAATGAGCAACATAAATGAGTTTTTGAAATTATATGGAACACAAACGACAACGAATTTCGACCTAAAGAAAATCGCTAATCGATTAGGAATAATGAATTTTCATGTTCTAATGAGAGACGAATTACAATTGATCAAAAATAAGCCAACAGGAACCTTCAGTTCCCGGAACAAAGTTCCATCAATAACTGTAAATTTCATAACAAATCTTCATACGTCAGATGAAAAAGGTGTACATTGGTCAGCAGGCGTTAAAAATCATCAGCAGAACTATTATTTTGATTCATACGGTTTGCCCCCTACAAATGAAGTAAAAGAATTACTTGGAACGGGAACATACAATACGTTTCAAATTCAAACACCAGGCACTACCTATTGTGGACAATTATGTTTATACGTTTTGTACAAATTACAAAAAGGAGTACCATTTCTAGATATTATGTTAGAGTTAAACAATCTATAACTCAAGCGAAGCTAGCTAAAGCGCCACCTAAAGGTTAAAGCTCTATTTTCTGTAATTCATTTTGATAAAAACGACCTCTGATATCTTCATCATCTAAATCTTTAATTTCGTAAGTAATCGGATAACTTTGATTTATTTTGCAAACTTCAAATATTTCTTTAGTCCAATAACCAACAAAGCCTTTTTCAAATTTATTCTTATACTTAAATATTCTAACTCTATCTCCAATTTTAAATTTCGGCTTAAGTTTCTGCAAATTCGGATTACTCTCATTCAAATTATTATTCTCGAATATTTTTTTTCTTATCAAATCAGGGTCGACAGAAGCATTCTTTGGAGTTTCTTCAATACCAGAATGAACTTTATTATTGTACTCATCTACAATTCCTGGTAATATTTTTAACCATTTCTGATTTCTTTGCTCAGTAAATTTATTGAATAATTTATTTTTTAACGTCCGATTGAATCTTTCTATC